>JAJEJO010000802.1:421541-519844 GCA_020662805.1 Glaucomys volans | reverse complement strand
AGAAAGAAAGAAAGAAAGAAAGAAAGAAAGAAAGAAAGAAAGAAAGAAAGAAAGAAAGAAAAAAGAAATAGGTGGAAAGTAGAAGCAAGGTGGGGCAGAGACTTTAGGCAGCATGAATAGCATGGAGGCAGGCCCAGGGTGGGCAGGAGGCAGTGTATTTGAGGAAGTGTGGAGAACAGGGGTGCCAGGCCAGGGGCTGAAGAGAGAGAGAGAGTGCTTCTACAGTGAAGGCTTCAGGAGGATGATTCTCTTCTGGTCCTCATCTTTGACTGTACCTCACACTCACCTGAGGCACCAAGGAAGAGACTAATGGTGCTCTTTCAGAAAAAGCTAACTATCTTTAGAGCAGGGTTCTTTTTTTTTTCTTTCCACATTTTTTATTGGTAGGTCATAGTGGTACATAATGGCAGTATTGTTACATATTCATACGTGCACACAATATAACAATATAACTTGACCAATATCACTTCCCAGCCCCTTCTGCCCCCACTTCCTACCCCTGGTCCCTTTCCTCTACTGATCTCCCTGTGATTTTCAGAGATTCCCATCCCTGCCCTTCCCACACTTTTCTTTTCCTTTTTCCTCTCTTGCTTCCACATGAGTGAAAACATTTGACCCTTGACCTTTTGAGTTTGGCTTATTTCATAGAGCAGTGTTTCTTAATGTGGGCCCTGTTGACATTTTGTCAAAATCATTCCCCTTTGAACAGGACTGTTCTCTACCTTACTCCCTTCCCCAACCTGCAGGTATTAAATACCAACAGCCATTCTCCCTGTATGTCTGGAAGGCCCTGGGATTGTCCCACCCTCCTACTGCTCTAGTGTAGACTAGAGGAATGTCAGGGCCACCAGTTTCATGACCAGCTTCCTCCCTTTATCTAGCAACATCCAAATTCCTGTTTCGAAGGATCTCCTTCCTTCTGGACACTCTAATGGCTCCAGTGTTT
Organism: Glaucomys volans; assembly: GCA_020662805.1. Classification (NCBI taxonomy): domain Eukaryota; kingdom Metazoa; phylum Chordata; class Mammalia; order Rodentia; family Sciuridae; genus Glaucomys; species Glaucomys volans. The sequence goes on along the minus strand of JAJEJO010000802.1, from coordinate 518,898 downwards.
GTGACACAACCAGGAGAATTTCCAATTCTATGACATAAATGTTGAATCCCCACTATATACCCAGATTGGGAGTATATACAGGCTAGTGACAAAGACAGATATGAAACAATTAATTACAAGATGGTGGGAGGTGGCAGAGGAGGAAGTGACAGCCACTCCAGGTCAAGAAGGCCAAGGAGGAAGGGCACTCCAGTAGAGAGGTCAGAAGTACATTCAAAGACAAGGGGACCAAAAGCACCAGGTGAGCCTGGGGAGCTATAAGAAGCCTGAGATTAGGGCTACAGGTATAGCTCAGTGGTAGAGTGCTTGCCTGCCATGTGTGAGGCACTGGGTTCAATCCTCAGCACCACATAAAAGTAAATAAAATTTTAAAAAAGGTATTGTGTCCATCTACAACTAAAAAAAAAAAAAAAAAAACAGCAGACATTCATGTTGTAGTATGTGGAGGTGGGCCATGGTCGGAAGACAGGTTAAAGATGGAAAAAGGGCATGTAGACAGTCTCTAGAAGTGAGAAAAGACAGGGAATGGATTCCCCCTTGAGCCTCCAGAAGGAATACAGTCCTGCCTACACCTTGATATTAGTCCACTGAACCATTTTCAGACTTCTAGTCTCTAGTGCTGTGTAGGGAGGTCTTCTTGGCCTCACTCAGTCGCAGGGCGGACGCCAGGGAGTTGGGTGGAAGCAAGCAAATTGCGAGTGCTTGCAAACTCATTTATTGCGGGAATGTCTTGTCCCTATATAGTTAATAATGTTTTATGACCTGTTTGACCTTATGTTAATTAGGGTTTGTAACCATGTCCAACCATGTAACATCCAGATATGTAAAGTAAGGATTGTACCTCATCCAATCATGCTTTCACTAATATCTAATTGGGCCTTGCTTAGGGTCCAATGCTGACCCCTCAAGGTTTTCCTGGCAACAGCTATGCTAATTATGGGGAGGTGGTCTTGCTTCATGGTGGCTAGAACAGAATGCTCCTTCCTGCAGGCGTGCCTGCTAGGCCTGCATAAGTGTAGGTTTTCCTTACACATTTGAGACGTTCATAGCTGCCAGCCAAGAACCAGGAGCCTCTCCCACAGTGCTGAAACATAATGTATATTTCTTGCTTTCTGCCACAAATATGTGATAATTTTGTTAATTAAAGTTTATGAGAGGGCTATTATTTTGTACTGAGCTCCTGCAGTGGGCCCCAGAAGACCACGGAAAACATGATGGAGTCACTTGTGCTTCATGCCATGTCATCAAGGTGACTTTAGAAATGGGCCAGAAGATTCACAGGAACCAATCCAAAGGTACCCAAACAACCTCAGTAGGGATAATAAAGGAGCCTCCTCTGCTTTAACTTTATAGGAAAAGTAACTTTGAAATGACCAATCCATTTTTTGTTCCTTGTTTCTGCTTTCTTCAATATTTTCTTCATGTCAAGCCCATCTGTTCCACCCAGCTCATTATTTTGTAGATGACTCTGTAATAAAAGCCAATTAGACCTTTAAATTCAATTTGTTGAAATTTTGTCCTTTTTTAAATTTATTTTTAGTTGTATAAGGACACAATGCCTTTATTTATATGTGGTGCTGAGGATCAAACCCAGTGCCTCCCGCATGCTGGACAAGCACTCTACCACTGAGTTACAACCCCAGCTTGAAATTTTTTTAACAATTTGTTATAGCAGCAATAAGAAACTAACACAATAACCAGTCCTGTAGAAAAATGTAAAACTTCAATGAGTTCAATTATTTCTATTTCTTCTTCCCCTTCATAATGCATGGTCTACCTTGAGTAGAAGCCAGTTAGCTTTGGAATCTGACTGACCTAATCTATCTCTGCTCCTCAAAGCTCATTTCTCACTCTAAAGAATGCTATTTCCCTTGGGGAGCTGTGGAGAGGATTGGAGAAGCTATATACACAAAGTGCCTAGCACACAGTAGGTCTCCAACAAATGTTCCTTAACTTCCCTGCAAATATTCTATTTCAAGGGACTAAATCCTCGCCGCCAGTGACCTGCTGTGTCATTTATCTAAATGGCTTCCTCTTCCTCAATCTGTTCCATGAAGTTAAAGGGAGATACTTATTATGTCCCTCAAAGTGTTTAATTATTTTGTAATGTGACTGGGTACTCTGGGTAAAAAAGAGTTATTTAGATGTAGAGTGCTGTTATCTTTCCAGCAGGTAATTGTTTCCTGTCCTAAATTGTTTAGCATTATACCGAGTTTCCATCTCTGAGATGATGACATTGCTTGAGAGAATAAAGAAATACCTCACCTGGGTGTTTCAAGTCATAATTAATTAATGCCTATTAAGCCTACCCAAGCCTATCTTAAAAGTCTAAATGTTGATTGTTTACCTTTCATATGGTTACTTCCGGTATTTTAATACAATTCAATAATGCCAAATAATAGTCGGTATTTCAGCATGAGCTTAAATAATGTTTACTTCAAAATCAAGTGTGTGGGGGTGTCTAATTTATTACTATTTAAAGAGCTTGGTGGTTTTTACAAGAAAGGGCTTAGGGAAGTATTGATAATATTTTTCTATCATGGAATAATTTAAAACATTGCTTGTGTTTCAAATCTTATCTCATATAAAATGATACAAAATAAAATGCTAAACTTTAAAATACTAACAGATTTTATGTAATTTTTTTTTTCAGTGCTAGGGATCAACTCAGGGCCTTGTGCTTGCTAGGCCAGTGCTCTACCCCTTAGTTGCTGAGACTGGCTTTGAATTTGTGATCGTCTTGCCTCAGCCTCCCCAGCTGCTGGTATTAAAGGCATGCACCATTATGCCCAGTCACATCACATTAGAAAGCATCACTATATAAATAAATTTCCAAATAAGTATAAATTTCCAAATAAGTAACTTGTTCATCAGGATTTTTTGTTTTGGGGTGAAGGTGGAGGAGGATTTATAGACCCAGGACTTAGGTTCTGTAGAAATGGCCGCCATTTATTGGACATGACACTAAGTAAATATGTTCTTTTTACTTTTACAGCAATCTTTTGAAGATTTTACATTTTACAAAGTAGAAAAATATGAATCAGAGAAGTTAGGTAACTTGCCTCAAATTGTGAAACTTGAAAGTGGCAGTCCCAAGATTCAAACTCTTGTCCTGCTGTCCCCAGAGTGTGAGGACATGTGCTTGACCCTACACTGAAAATGGCATTCTTCCTGGGAAAGCCATTCCCTCCATCTGTTCTCCAGAATACTTATTCAGCAATGAGTGTATTGGTCTAGGTGATCTCATGGCCTTTGCTGCTTGTCATTATATGAACTTTGGATTGACATTTCATTTTCTTCTTTATGTAAAAGAATAGGCAGAATGTTGTGATGAGATAAGCAAATAGGAACCAATCTTATTGAAGCTCTGAGGTGCTTATTAAGTGACAAGTCCCCCAAGCCAGGGAATGCAGCCTCTTTAGTTGGGGTAGGGGATCTCTTCTCCCAAGTACGAAGGCCAGAAGACTTCCCTTTTAGGGCTACTCTGAAAAACTGCTGTACATGCACATCTGCAAGGCTACATATGCAGGCACCTGGGATGGTCAGGAGGCAAGGATGAAAGTCAGGCACCTTCTGCACCCAGTTCTTAACTTCAGAGCACCTTTCCATTTACTAGAACCATACAAGGGACTTTTCTATGCATATAGCATGAAATATAAAAATTCATGAGAAGACTGAACTTGGGGGCACAGTGTATCTCCCAGACAAAGCAGTTGTCTTGGTGCCCACATTGAAGCTGTATCTTCCTATCCATGTGGTCTGAGTGAGTCTTTTCTCCTTGTACTTTCTGGGTTTTCTCTAGACCTGGGGCCACAGAAGGCACAGGCTCCTGTGTGAGGTGCAGGCAAATATGACCTGTGGTTCATAACACTCAATAACCATTAGCTGACCACAAGTGTGTTGAAAGCATAGAACAGCAGAGTCTTAACAGAGGTAATCTTTTCATGTTTAGATATTTCATATTTTTAAGGGCTATGTATATTTAATTCACATCCTTTGTTCTTTGGGGGTCATTTTCTCATAGAGTGATCTGTATTCTAAAATACTTGGAAAATGTCAGAAAGCAGTCCAAGAATCATGATTAATTCCTTCTTTCCCTCACACACTGGCCTAAGCCCATTGCCCTTGTTGTATGGAACACACCCATTTCTTTCACCTCCACTGCCACTGCCATGCTGGATCCTTTCAACTTCCCCAATCCTCAGGGTCTTTGCACACGTCCCCTCTGCCCAAAACAGTCTGCCCCAACTCTTGACATGCTGGCTTTACATCCTTGGTGCTCAACTTGAAATGCTAGTTCTCAGAAAGCTCTTTCCTGCCTACCCTATCTCAAGAAAGCCTTTTCCTCCTTTCTTATATTCTTTCTCCCTGTAGTCTCTTCCTATCCTTCAAGGCACTTACCACCATTTATGATAATATGCAGTATTCTAGATTCTTTGCAAGCAGTTAATTTTTATAAAGTGATTAGAACAGTACTAAGCACATATTAAGTGCCATATAAGTGTTTATTTAAAAAATCAAATTGCATAATGCTCACAACAATCCTATGTGGTAGTGTTATTAATATCCTCATTTTATAGAGGAACAGAGAAGCTAAGTAACTTGCCCAAGATGGCACAGTTTACTGAGTACTAGATCCCAGCTATAAAATAAGTGGTACTAAAGTTCACACTCCTAGTTATTTTCAATATTTCTCCTTGGTTATAAGACCCAGCATAGTGCCTTGCACCTTGTAGGTATATTCAATAAATATTTCATATTTTAAGGAACAACTCTAAGGAGAAAATAATTACCTATAATCCTACCATGTAGAGATTTGAGGAATTCATTCTTTAGATTTTTTTCCTAATGTATAGATAGACTTTTATCAACATCATAACTTTTAGAAATCATTTTGAAGAGCGTAGATCAGATATCAATAAACAACAGACTTGAAATTTTATTATTTTAAAAAATTATATTTTTAAATCTTCCTTTTGGCAGTGGGTAGAGGGCAGGGGAGAGAAGGACATGTCTTTAGAAAAAGGAGGAACTGACTGGATTTTCCTCAAATATTCTGGGCCTTCATATTGCTGATCAAAAGTTGCCAAAATTAAATTGGAAAGTTTAATTAGAACTAAAAAAAAAAAAAATTAGTTGGGCACAGTGGTACACGCCTGTAATCCCTGTGGCTCCAGAGGCTGAGGCAGGAGGATCATAAGTTCAAAGCCAGCTCAGGAAAATTGAGGTGCTAAGCAACTCAGTGAGACCCTGTCTCTAAATATAATACAAATAGGGCTGGGGATATGGCTCAGTGGTCAAGTGCCCCAAGTTCAATCCTCAGTACCCATCCTCCCCAAAAATTAATAAAAAAAAAAAATCGGAAAGTTTAGGAAAAGAAGAAGTTTGGGCAGTGAGGTTTTTGTTTTTAAAATTGTACTTCTTAGCCGGGCGTGGTGGCGCACGCCTGTAATCCAAGCGACTTGGGAGGCTGAGTCAGGAGGATCGCGAGTTCAAAGCCAGCCTCAGCAACTTAGCGAGGCCCTAAGCAACTCAGTGAGACCCTGTCTCTAAATAAAATACAAAATAGGGCTGGGGATGTGGCTCAGTGGCCGAGTGTCCCTGAGTTCAATCCCTGGTTCCAAAAAAAATAAAATAAAAATAAAATAAAATCAATAAAATTGTACTTCTTTAAATGAGTGTGTTTTAAATTTTATCATGAGAAGTATTTTCAGAAGATCAATTGACAAGAGTTTTCTAAGTGTTCCCAAAGCACAAGCAAGGTCCAGAGTTTACGGCAAAAATTAGGTCATCCTTACTGGTGATGGCATAGCCACATCAACACAGCTGAAACTAGGACCTGCTCACCACCAATGCATAAAAAGATAGCACTGACCAAAGATCAAGAAAAGCAAGTGAAGGCTGCCGCAAAATACTGAGATGGTGCTTCTCCAGATACTGCTTTGCTCAGCTTTGAAGACACCCCCGCCCCCCACTGCTGACTTCTAAAATAGTTGCAAGATAAATAATTTGTAACAGCTGGTCATCAAATTCATACCCACTCACAGAAGGACCACATCCCTAGGACTGACTATAAATAATACATCCACCTGGCTCTCCAGGGAGTATTGGATAGATTTGTTGTTCCATGGCAGTGTCTCCCTTCTGTCATTCCACAATGACAAAATGAAGCCAGGCTGCCACACTGAATGGTATTTGGTTACAGTTACAGACGCTGCATTTGTGGGCAGCCTGCATTTCTGAGATGAAGTTAGCTGATAGGATTACCAGAGGATCATCAAATGCAGCCCATGCAGAGGGGGCCTGCATCACATTACCTTTGAAAATATTTAATCTGGAGACATTATGCACTGAATACAAAATCCATGAGTACCTGACCCCTGCGTGTGGCTTAGGACGTAAGATTCTGAACCAGTTCCTATTTTCTTTCTTGGGTAAATGGAAATCCAGAGCTGGGGACAGGAGAGAGACTGTGCAAATTAAGACAACAGAGTCAAACCAAGTGTGTTTTGAATGCTCTTAAAAGACCAAAAACAATATGGACAAAAGTTTAGATCACATTAGAAGTTCCTTGCGAATCTTCAACACTATTTCTTGCTTAAAGGGACCCAGAAGAAGCAGCACATCATGATTTGGAAGCTTCATTTTTGTTCTATTATTCAATTGCAGTCAACTTCTGACTACTGAAAAAGAAAGATTAGAGTCAAAGGACTGCTTATCTGTGTCACAAGTTCCTTCCTCTTATTCACTCCGTGATGCCGAGACCCCAAGATGTAGGTGAGTTTCTATTGTTACCTCTTTACCTCTTTGTGCTGGCTGTGCGTTGTGTTGGCTGAAGACTCAGAGCTGCAGATGGCTTTGCGCAGAACGAAACAGCGATGTACCATATCCTTAACGCTCCTGAGGATAAGTTAGTCATATTCTAAATGACAAATCCATAAAGGAGCAGGAAGAATTTAGATTGTCAAAGCATCGCTTCCATTCGTCAATGCGCACTGCCATTTACAGTCAGTAGGACTGATCTCAAAAGTGTGGGATTTGGGACCACAAGGGTCAGGTGGCAGAGCTAACCCTTACTGAAGCAGAGAGAGTGGAGGCAGATAGGAACAATGCCTGTATTCTTCTCCACAGTGGGGTGTAGACATCTTCATGGTTTATCTGGCTAGCAGAGGTCTGAACACAGAACAGAGGGTATTGGGGATGAAGTTGAAAGAAGGTTACAGGCCCATGGTCCTGCCATTTTCCTTTAGTGATAAAGACAGTCGTCTAATCAAAATTGTATCACCACTAAACAGGATAATGAATAAAAGGAATATCACCTACCATCCAGAAACAATGACTTGCTGACCACCTTTCTCCCCTAACCATTAAGAAGTTTTGTTTTTCCCATCTATAGACATTCTTCATGGACTCCATCAGTTCCCCAATCTTCCCAGTCATGGTTATCTTCTTGAGTTAAAAAAGCAAGTTAGTGAGCTCAGGTCAGCACTTTAACACGAAAGTTAGACTTCATAATGAAGTAAACCACACAGGGAAGAGCTAACAGCTTGGTGACCACATTGTTATTCATCTCCCCTCGGTCCCAGACTGAAGTGTCACAGGGATGCCCTGATCTCATCTGTTGAGAGGTGTGACTATGAGCTATTGCTGAGCACACAATGGTCAGCACACCTGCATAGCAGTCATGATGCCAGATGGACTCCCCAACATCAAGATATCAAAGTGGGTTCTATAGAAGGTTCTGTAGGGTTCCGACCAGAATCTCTTTGGAGGTGCCTTTGGATTCCAACATTGAGCTGAGTATTGATGTGGGAAGATGTTCCTGTTCCTTCCAGCTACCTGTAAGGAGCCACTATGATACTAAGGATGTGAGCTGTCTTTTTCTAGAAATAGTCCTCCTGATATTTTTAATGTATACACATACACACATGCACACACACATAATATTGATAGTAATAATAATAGTGTTAATAACAACAGAAACTTTTTCTGTGTGAAATGAGAGAGCTCCTCAGGCTTCTGGCTCATCTTGGTGGGATCCCTTTCTTTTTCTTAAGAGTCATAGAAAAATCAAAATTTATCAGTTTAAAGGGGACAATATTTTAGGAATTTTGATCTGGCCACCAGAGGGTCTTTTTTCCTTAACGACAAGGACTTAGAGCCCAGCGATGAACCCCTCACTATACAAATAAAAGCATGAGGGTGGATTTGGGGCTGTACCTTAGGTCATTAAAAGCCTTTCAAAACTAGAACTTTTCTTTTTCTGTTTTCTCTCTAGGCATTTTTAAACTTCTGGGTTTTTGAACCTCAAAAATTAGACAATGTTTTGTTTTAAATTAATTAGTAATATTTTAAAACTTCAAACAACATATCCATTTTATAGGTAGATTTTAAACATAGTTTTCAGGCTTTTGTTAGAGATTATGTCCTATAAATGCAATTCCTTCCTTTATTTTTAAAAATTTATTCTTATTATTTTATTTAGTACTGGGGACTGAACCTAGAGGTGCTTAATTATTATTTTTTATTTTTTTATTTTTTGGTACTGGGGATTGAACCCAGGGGCACTCCACCACTGAGCTACATCCCCAGCCCTATTTTTGTATTTTATTTAGAGACAGGGGCTCACTGAGTTGCTTAGGTTCTCGCTAAGTTGCTGAGGCTGTCTTTGAACTCATGATTCTCCTGCCTCAGCCTCCCAAGTGCTGGGATTACAGGCGTGCGCCACCAAGCCCAACCGATGCTTAATTATTGAGTCACATCTCCAGTCCTCTTTTCTCGGGGGTGGAGGGGTAGGGGGTGGGGGGGTACCAGGGATTGAATTCAGGAGCACTCGACCACTGAGCCACATCCCTAGCCCTATTTTTTTGTATTTTAATTAGAGACAGGGACTCACTGAGTTGCTTAGTGTCTTGCTTTTGCTGAGACTGGCTTTGAACTCACAATCCTCCTGTCTCAGCCTCCTGAGCCACTGGAATTACAGGCATGTGCCACCACACACAGCTCCTTCCTTTATTCTTTAAACATCACCTTGATTAAGGAGTGCCCAGCCTTCTGTAACTGAGAGTTCTTCAGTATTTCAAAACCAAGACTGACTATGTTTTTTTCATTTTTAAACTACCTTTGACAGGGTTTGGGTGGTGGTAAATGCCTGTAATCCCAGCTACTTGGGAGATTGAGGTAGGAGGATTGCAAAATTGAGACCAGCCTCAGCAATTTAGAGTGACCTGTCTCTCAAATAAAAAATGAAAAGGGCTGGGAATGTTGTTCAGAAGTAGAGTATCCTTGAGATCAATACCCAGTACCAAAATAAAACAAAACCAGAAACCTACCATTGACTGAATTCTCATTCTGAGTCAAGTACTATATGCCAAGTACTTTACATGTATTATCTTATTCCATCATCAAGTAATCCTGTGAACTGGATAATATTGTTCCTATTTTTCACTTGCTTATGTATTTTTTTCTCTTTTTCTTTTCTATTATATTTTTATTGTACTTTCCCCCTAATTTTCAAAGAGTAAACTGAGATTCAGAAAAGTTTAAAAACCTGATGGTGGGCATGGTGGTGCATGCCTGTAATTCCAGTGACTCAGGAGGCTGAGGCAGGAGGATCAAAAGTTCAAAGCCAGCCTCAGCAACTTAGCAAGGCCCTAAGAGACTTAGGGAAGCCCTGTCTCAAAAGTAGAAATAAAAAAAAGGGGTGGGGAATGTGGCTCAGTGGTTAAGTGCTCCTGGGTTCAAACCCTGGTACCAAAAAAAATTAAAGAAGAAGGAAAGAAAAGAAAAGTTTACAAACCAGCCAGATGGAATACAGCTAATGAGTGAAGAAGGCAGAATTCAAGTCTGGTCTCTCTGCTCCTGCTTTCAGATTGTGCCTTTGACTTTCCTGGGGAACATTTTCCCTTATTCTTCAACCTTGAGTGGGAGTAGCCTGTAATTCTGGTCATGAAGTTAAGCCTCCCTCAGTTTAAACATTAGCCTCTATAAGTGGTTTGAGGTAGTCCTGTAGTGAAATTCTCCCCTTCTCCCTTCTTAACAGAGTATTTTTTGATTGAGTTCTCCAACACTAGCATCTACCTATGAACTAAGATTTCTGTATAATGTTTTGCAGATGCCTTTACCACATTTAGTTTGTACTCATTTTTCATGGACAACTCAGCTCAATTTTTGTTGTTGTTTGAACATATTATTTTTGCTTTTGAGGTTAACTAATAAATCCCAAGTTGATAGACTTATAAAAATTTGGATGAGGAAGGACCTCGGAGATCCATTCTCCCAAACCCATCATTGAATGGGCAAGGGAGAGTGGCCAGTGACTGCGGTCATCCTGGTCTAGAAAACTTCAGAGCCTGGCAATTACTCAGGCAAGACAGCCTCAGTCACTCCACCTACAACTGAAGATAATTCTACTACTTCTAAAGGGTTGAACCAAAAGTTCACAAATCAGGAAGAGACATTTAAATGGATGTTTTAATTTTTCTTTTTAAGAAAAAAGGACTCATACCAAATGGCAGCTGTCTCAGGAGCATCCCTGAGACACTGCTGCCACCACACTGCCATCTGGACTATGGCAGCTGGCCAGTCTTGCTTAAGGGAAGGCAGCCTCTGACCAGGCTCCTGCCTGGTCTCTAATTAGAAGAGGGACATTTGGCTGCAGACTGACCTCCAGGTGTTCAAAAAACTTATTTGTCCTCCCTTGGTCAGATTTTGGTCCATCTCCTTCTCTTCTCAGACACATAAGGGAAAATCAGAAGGAGGGGACCAGAATGCCTCGAAACACAAGCAAAAATGCATCAGAATGAAGGGCAGCAGGAATGGAACTGGAGGACATTAGGTTAAGTGAAATAAGCCAGGCCCAGAAAAAACAGTGCCACACCATCTCACTTATAATGTGGAATTTTAAAAAATCCATCCCAAGAAATAGCAAAAGAATGGTGGTTACCAGAGGCTGGGATGGCAGGGGTGGCAGGGGTTGGTCATGGGTGCAGAGTTAGGATAGGAAGAATGTTCAGGTGTTCTCTTGCACAGTAGGGTGACTACAGTTAACAATGGTGTGTTGTATATTATGAAATCACTAGAAAAGAGCATTTTAAATATTCTACCACAAAATAATCATGAATGTTCACGGTGATAAACTTGCTAATTAGCCTGATTTATATACTTATATTAATTTATATGCTTATATTAAAACATCACATTGAACTGGGTGCAGTGGCGCACACCTGTAATCCCAGTGATTCTGGAGGCAGAGGTAGGAGGATCAAGAGTTCAAAACCAGCCTCAGCAACTTAGTGAGGCCCTGGGCAACTCAGTGAGACCCTGTCTCTAATAAAATACAAAATAGGGCTGGGGATGTGGCTCAGTGGTTGAGAGCCCCTGGCTTCAATCCCTGGTACCCCCCCCAAAAAAAGGGCTAGGAATGTGGGAATGTGACTCTGAGGTAAAGTACCTCTGGGTTTAATCCCCAGTACCAAAAAAAAAAAAAAAAAAAATCCATCCTTTACTTGCATTTCACATTCCTATTCAGGGAAGATCAAATCCAAACAATATTTCGTAAGGGAGAATGATAAAGACTTGGTCACTAACTATAGACTAATGTTTCCTTCAAAATTTAATGAATGAAGATTGGGGATGGAGCTCAGTGGCAGAGCAAGCACAAGGCCCTGAGTTTGATCCCCACCACTGAAAAGCAAAAAAAAGTGAAAATAATAGCACCGTCCTTTTTTTCCCTCTCCTATTACATAGTATTTAGGATGAGTTAGCTCTTGGCTGAATTTTCTGCCTTCATGTTTATAACTGAATTTCTCTAAATGAAAAGCATCCAAGAGAAGGATGGAGGAACTTTAGATTACATAGAAGGAAATGAGAGGGAGGAGGGGGCAGGGGTATGAAAAATGGTGGACTGAGACAGACATCATTACCCTATGTACGATGTGTGATTACATGAATGGTATGAATCTACATTATGTACAACCATAGAAACGAAAAGTTGGACCCCATTTGTGTACAGTGAATCAGAATGCAGTCTGTAAAAATAAAAAATAAAAATGAAAAAAGAAAAGCATCCATTTTGTTCTGGCATAGACATCAAAATAATCATGGTTTCTTTACATTCTTGTAAAATATTTAACAATGTGGCTATTCTCATTTCCCATAGAAGAAGGTGCACAATGAAGACAATCAATGAAAACCAGAAGAGCTATCATGACAAGAACAGCAGGACCAGGCAGCAGAGGTCAAGAAACATCAGGCTTCCCAATCATGGACGAAAATGATTTTTCAGAAGATACAACTTATAAGCAACAGGAGGATTTACCGTACGATGGTGATCTTTCCCAAATGAACATATGCAATGATTACAATTTTACCTCAAATAATGTTACCCTTGATGTTATTCCAATAGGAGTCGACCCTCAAGTAAAGGCTGCACGTGCTGAGACATACAGAAATACAGCCATGGCCACGACATGGGATAAAATTACCGAAAATGCTGCCAACAAAAAGTGTGATAAAGATAATAAATGCACCATGACTCTTAATGTTTCAGCTAAGACAGGAACTTCTTCAAAGTCAAACACTTCTGATAGTTTACTCCATCATCTTTCCAAAGAGCAATTATTAAGGGGTCAATGTATTAACTTTGAAACTTTCCCAGAGACACCTAATGCTGACCGTTTTGATGAAGCAGCTATTATTAAAAATATTGTTTCACATTATTCTAAGAATTCTTGCCCAAAAGCACAAACCATAGAATTCACGAACCAAGTCAACCCCAAAAGAGATGTTGAAAAAAGCAATAAGCCCACTTGTTCTCCAATCATGACAAAAGAAAATACCTATGATTTAGAAAAACCAGTTGTGACTACAAATAGCAACCATCAAGAAAATTTAAATTTTCTAACTAAAATCAAGGGTGCAAGTGATAAACAAAAAAGTCACCAAGGTCAGATGCCCCAGAAGCAGTTGACAGAAAAAGCAAGTTCAAGCAATGGGTTCAAGAATGGACAAGGTCAAGTTCATTGCCAGCTGCCAGATTTCTCTAAAGTTGCTCCCAAAGTGAAAATCCCTAAAAATCACATATCTAATAAGTCACTTACAATAGCTAAACAAGTCAGTTTTTCTCCTAAATCGAGAAATAAAATATCAATTGTGCAAGATATTTTAGAAAGCATGTTTGGGTCAAATTATGTTGAAAAACAACATCCAGAACAGAAAGGGGAGAGTACAAAACCTTCACAACAAACACAGGTAAATGAAAATAGCCTCCTGTAAATATATACTGGGACCACTGGTCATCTTTATTAGGGTAGGTTTTTGGAGCGCTCGTGGAGCTTAGGTGTGGTTCTGAGGTCTCATTCAGCCCTCTGGGACCGTGGGCAAGTGATGATCCTTCAGAAGCTCAGAGCATCATGAGAATAATCATGGACCAAATGCACAAAAATATAAAAGAGGATGAAATCCAAATTCCTCAAGTGGAGTATATCTTTTTGTTTCTTCATCCCAAACTTCTAAACTCAGCATCTCCCCTGGGAATTATCTTCAGTGACCTGGTTGGTCCTAAACCTCTTTTCAGGCTCTGAATTCTCTGAGTTCCTACCTTGCATGGAGCATCCCATCTCCTCTTACCAAAGACCTGCTTGTTTTCATGGCCTCCTTCAATTTCCCCTGGACCATGTAAATTTCCAAATCTGCCAAGTCACAATTATTTCTATCCTTGCTTAATTAGTACTTCCGTCAGAGCTTTTCCGATCCACTTTCGGCCTGATGTGGATCATAATAATTTGGATGTAACTGTTTCTCCCCCTAGAGTTTAAGACTCCAGAGGGCAGCAACATTATCTTCATCTTTCCATTGTCTAACTTTCATTAAGCCATACAAACCTCAAACTTGTTACATCAGTAAGCATGTAGTACAAAACTTTGTTAATGCTTAATCTATGCCATTTCCCTTGTCACATATCCCATCTTCTCATCCCTTACCCAACTTCCCAATGTGATGAGGCTGAGGATCTCATAATTTAGAGTAATTAGTAAGGTAAATTCACATTAATAATTAAAGTAGGCTGGATGCTATGGCAGCCCATTGTTCATTCTGAATAATGGTGTAATGGTTAATTGCCACAGTAATATTTTCTTATTTTTTAACTATGCAGATGGAGCCTACAGTACACCACCAGGACTTCCTTACAGGTACTAGTGTTTTAAAACTTCTTTGATTTATATATGTGTTTTGAAAATTTCTGGAAAAAAAATAGCAAGTGGTGATAACTGCTATAGACTTTTGTTTTCAGAACTTAATAAGGCTGAGATGAATTGAGATGAACAGGTACAAAAAATTGTTCTTTCTTATGTAGGAATAAAAACTGAGACAAATTGCTTGAAGTTACCATCAACCTCTCAGAAAGAGCCTTCCACAAGTACTAACATATTTCAAAGACTATCCCAGGGGAAGCAGATGTGTCAGAAGTTAAAAGAACAGACGGATCAACTGACGACTAAGGTAATATTTTTAAAACTTATTGTAAACATTAGAAATAACCACATTCAAACACTAGAGACCATGCCATTAATGAAATATTATGTGTTTTTACTGCAGGTACAAGAATTTTCCAAAAAAATAAAACAAGACTCTTTCTGCCATTTGAAAGACAGAAGAATGGTAATGACTTTGATTCAACTTTTAAAATATTTATTAGAGAATTTGGCATGGGTAAATACAAATGACTGCATGGTACAGTGTTTTTTCTACATTGGTGGGAGTGGAATGTTCTGGTAGGAAATGTTTGGCTGAAGATTAAACTGTCTTAGTTTATGTGACTAAAAGAGCTTAGAATTCTGTTTCCATAAGAATCTAGCTCTCTTTCCTTTCCAGAGGATCTATCACTTACCTCACCAGTCAACTAATAATAATCTGGGATCATGGTATGCTCAAAAGAAGAATGTGAAAGCCATTACAAAGAGCAAGCCTGTCCATAGTTGATGGGTCCTGGTGGACTTAGGTTATAAAAAGTGCTAGTATCTGCCAACTCAATATAGGAGACTTTGAAAACTTAAGATTAAACTTGAGACAATGATTTTCTGGAAAAATCTTTTACTTTCACATCCTTGCATGTTATTACATTTAATCACTAATTTATGTTGTCACACTAACAGCCTTGTTATTAGTGCCAGGGTCATGGGAAGCATGCATGGAGCAATGAGGCAAGAGGCCAGGGCTGGGAGAACCAGAGATGGGCTGAAGTAGAAGATGTAGTTCAGGCCATTGAGTCAGCAGCAAGGCAGGTGGTGAGAAGTCCTGATGTGGGCACAAGCAAAGTGCAGGGCAAGCTGTACCGTAGAAACCTAAAAGTATGGGCCAAACCCAGGAGAACCCAGATGCTAGAAGACACCATTGATTATCCATTTACTCATCATATTAATTAAGTCATTCATTCCTTCAAAATTCATGTATCAGGTACTTTTTTATGTCCCAGAGTCTTTCCCAGGCCTTAGGGTTTTGGAAATTAAGAAACTCTTCCTTTTCAAGTGGTTTATAGTCTCCTAAAACAGGTTGGTGAACAGATCATTAAAATGCAGCTTGAGAAAAATTACAGATGATGCTCACAGCAGCCTAGCAGAAGCTCACCCTGGCCTTTGAAGGTCTTTGGAAGGCTTCCTGGAAGTGACTTTTGCCTTTGTATTGCAAAAGGAATAAGGGTGAGTTCTGCAGAATAGGAGACAAAGAAGTCTTCTGGAAGAAAGGAAACCACAGATGCAATAGTAGGAGGGCAAAATACTGCCTCTAGTGTGTAATTTGTCAGATGGAGCTCAGTACATCATGAAAGGCCTTTAAACCATGCTCAGGAGATCAGATTTTATCCTGAGTTTGAGTGATGCAGCAACATCAAAGGATTTAAAATTGAGAAATGGCAAGCACTAAGCACTATGTAGGCATAGATTGGTTAGGAAACCACAATGCAGGACAAGTTTTGAGGACTTAAAGGCTGGTGAAGAAGATGAAGAGGGGGTCAAATCTCTGTGTTTAAGATAGTGGTGGCAGATTCAGGGGTGAATAAAGAAAGGGAGGAGGCTTGAATGAGCTCCAGATTTCTGGCTTGGGTAACCACAGTTAGAAATAAAAGTGGAGGATCCAGTTCAGAAGGGGCATGGAAGGCAGGCAGGAGGCAAGACATCTAGTATAGTTTGGACATTTTTGAGTGAGAGATCCCTAGAGGATATTCAAGTGAGGAGGTTCAATAGGCAGTTAGTATGATGGGTCTGACCCTCAGAAGCATTTGGGCCAGAAATGTAGGTTTGGCATAATTGTGAGTTGAAGTGGTGGGGTGGTTGAGGTTGACCAGGTGAAGCAGGACTATTGGGAAGTGAAGAGGGTCAAGGATAGAGTCACCATTAACAGCAACCAGAGGGCAAGGGAAAGAAGAGAGGTTCAAAAAGGAGACTGAAGAGGAAAGACCCAAAAGATCAGGAGTCATCTGAAGAGGAACAGCAATTGAAGCCCCAGGGAAAGAGGTTTTTAAGAGGTGAGGAGTTAGGACTGGGGTGTGGCTCAGTGTTAGAGTGCTTGCCTAGCACAGGTGAGGCACTGGGTTCAATCCTCAGAACCACATAAAAATAAGTAAATAAAGGTATTGTGTACATCTACAACAAGAACAACAACAAAGATAGGAGGAGTTGGGCCATAGCATCAAGTGTTCAAGGAATGAAGGAAAATAAGATGTACATTGGACTGGAGATGTAGCTCAGTGGCAGAATACTTGCCTAGCTTGTGCAAGGTCCTAGGTTTAATCCCCATTACCACAGAACAAAAGAGAAAGAAAAGTTGAAAAATCATCTATTTAAAAAAATGTGAATTGGACTTGGCAACAAGAGGCCCTAAGGGTCCTTGGCAAGCCTTGTTTTAGTGAGGTGGTGGATCTGGAAGGCATATTGCAGAGGTTAAGGAGTAATTGAGAGATAAAGGAGATCTCTAAAAGACCAGAGTGTGGGCAACTGGAAGAAGCCAGAAATTTAGAGTTCTGAACAGAGCGGAACTGGTTTAAGGCAATAGCCTTCAGAGGCCTCAAGTCAGGAAATTTCTTCTGATGGTAGAGGGTAAGTAGAAATTCCTGTTGGGATAAGGAGAACAGAAAAGATGGCTCCTGGCAGTGTTGGCCTGTGATCTGAGAGTTCCAGGCCCATTTGGGTCAGTGTTGGAAGAAGGCCAGACAGGGTGGAACCACCCTTCTCAGCTTGAGCAGCACGACATATTGGAAAGCATTTGAATTTTGGAGCAGACATCCTAGCTCTACTTATTGGTCATACATCTTAGACAAGTTGTAGACCGTCTCCCATCTCACAGTTGTTCTGAGAATTAAAAGAGATATACTTATGTTTAGGAAACTGTGCCCTATCTTCTGAAATATAATATGATTTGAATTCCAAGATCCTAAATTAGAATTAGTAATTGGTTTTCTTTTCTTCTTATCCTCTTTCCTTTGAACACCTGATTCTCTCTCATGGCTTTAACTGCTATTTACATGCTACTGATTCCTAACCCACTGGTCCTAGCTTTTTAAAAAACATTTTTAATTGTAGATGGACACAATACCTTTATTTTATTTATTTTTATGTAGTGCTGACGATCAAACCCAGTGCCTCACGCGTGCTAGGCAAGCACTCTACCACTGAGTCACAACCCCAGCCCCTAGCTTTTCATCTTTATTTCCAGCACTGGTGTGTGTCTTCTTGGGCATCCTGCTCTCCCTGCAACTCTAGTCCAGCACTGACATCTTCACTCAGACTTGCTAGCCGTCTCCAACTTCTCATTTTACTCAAATCTATCACATTCTTCCCACCTCCCAACCCAGAAAAACCAGTTTGTTAGATTCACAGTACCAGCGTCCTGGTAGGGACTAGATGGCTGGCTCAAATGAGGTAACTGAGGAGAGTTTAAAAAAGGCATTCTTTTATAACAGTGTTAAGGGGAAGCAATAAAGGATGAGAAAGCCTCTCATGGAAGGAACGTGGGGAGTGGCTTCACCTGCAGACCTAAAGGAGCAGAGGAAAACCAGGCCCAGGAGCCTAAAGGGAAGAGCTATAGCTGTAGGATTAGCTGACAGGTTCTATGGCTTTTGAACGACTGATATTAGCCAATCCACGATATACAGGAAGGAGGAAATCAGGGAAATAATGACTCCCACTCCTTACTTCATTTTCTCCAACTCTCTCTCCTGCTGCTGCCTTCTGTTGGCTGGAAACAACTGAAACCAGGGTAGAAAAGAGCCTGTTGATACTGTTGACTCAAGGTCAGCCTCCTAACTGGGGCACGGAGAAAGGAAGAGGATGAATACAGGGAGGAAATGGAAAACAGATACCAAACTTGCCATTTTTATACCCTATAGCCAATATGTTTCTAAACTCTTGTCTATTCATTAATATTAACAAGAATGCATAATAGTAGCAGCTACTATCTTTGGTATATGTATAGATAGTACCTGACTTAGGATGGTTAACAATTTTTCAAGTTTATGATGATGTGAAGTGATACATATTCAGTAGAAATCATGCTTTAAATTTTTATTTATTTATTTATTTATTTTTGGTACCAGGATTTGAACCCAGAGGCGCTTAACCACTGAACTATATCCCCAGCCCTTTTTTATATTTTATTTAGAGACAGAATCTCACTGAGTTGTTTAGGGCCTCCCTGAGTTGCTAAAGTGGGCTTTGAACTCGCGATCCTTCTGCCTCAGCCTC
Source organism: Glaucomys volans (assembly GCA_020662805.1). NCBI lineage: Eukaryota > Metazoa > Chordata > Mammalia > Rodentia > Sciuridae > Glaucomys > Glaucomys volans. The sequence continues at coordinate 500,161 of JAJEJO010000802.1, read as the reverse complement.
CTGAGCTGCTGGGATCACAGGTGTGCGCCACTTGCCCAGCCTCATGCTTTGATTTCTGAGTTTGGATCTTTTCCTGGCTAGGGACATGGAGTAAGAGTACTCTCTCAGATGCTGGACAGTGAGAGACAGCCACAGGTCCCAGTTAGCCTGCAACCACAGGGTAGTTAGCCAATACTGTATAGTGTTTTGTGTTCAACAAATTACATGAGATATTCAACACTTTCCTTATAAAATAGATTTTGTGTTTGGCGATTTGTCCCAACTGTAGGCTGATGCAAGATTACGAGCACATTGAAGGCCAAGCTATGATGTGGTGAATGCTTTTCTACTTGTTATATTTTTGATTTTCAATTTACAATGATTTTTTTTTAGGATGTAACCCTATTGTAAGAGAGGAACACTGGTATTATGATCCTGGCATTGATCATCTTACTTAATTTTCAGAAGGTGGGAGCTGTTATATTAATTTTACAGTTGAAAAACTGGTTTCAAGAGTTTAAGTTAACTCAATTAATGAGTAAGAGACAAAGTCTGAACTTGAACCCTGTTTGGTCTGCCTTGTGTGCCCATTGTGCAATATTTCTGCCCTTGGCAACACAGCTCCAATTTATCCCTTAATCTCCATTTTCATGAATACTGCCTAGTCTGGGCTCTCCTGAGCATCTTCAAACCAGACTTCAGTCTCACTTCCTTGGTAAAATAGTCTATACTCAATCTCTTTTCTCAGCGGAATAAAATCATTCAGACCAGAGACTGTTCCTGAGACAGTTTTTGAATCTCATATCTCTGGCCCAGGGCCAGACATAAGCAGGACTCGGGGAATGTTTAGTGCCTGGGGATCTGAGGCTGAAGCCTCTACATATCTTCAAGACAGGACCCTGACCTGCACAGTTTAAATACTCATTTACACAAAGCTGCACGTGGTGACCTCTGCAAAACCCATTCACTGCTCTGGCTAAATTTTGCTATTCCCTCCCCATTTCACCTTCTAGCTACCATGGACTGAAACCCAGGCCCTCTAACTTCAGATTTTTATTTTTATTTATTTATTTTGCAGTGCTGGGGATTGAACCCAGTGCCTTGTGCTTGCAAGGCAAGTACTCTACCAACTGAGCTATATCCCCATCCCCACTTCAGGTCCTTTTTAAGATCTATGTGGCTTCAGACATAATTTCTAGAGCTCCAGTTTCCTCCTCTATAAAACCAGGATAATGAAGTCTCCTTTGCAAGATTCATAACATTGATGTGAAGATTAAATGAGATAAAGTGCTTTATAAGTGAAAGTCATTCTGCAAAATGTAGGATTATGAATGTGCCTCTCAGGAGGTTCAGAGGCCTCCAAGTGGGTTCTGAGGGAGAAATCAGAAGTGACTGTATTTTTCAGCCATGCGCTGTGAGGAGGTCATGAGTGCCAAGATGACTCTTGGGTCATCTGTATTTTAGATGTCAGATTCTGACAAAAACTTTTGATGCTGTCAGAAGATGGAAGCTCCATTTGACACTACTGTAGGGTACACTTACATTGCATCTTTCTTGTATAAATTTTTTAGTTGTAGGTGGACACAAGACCTTTATTTTTTTGTGTGGTGCTGAGAATCGAACCCAGGGCCTCACACATGCTAGGCAAGCACCTTACTAGTGAGTTACAACCCCAGACCTTACATTGAGTTTTTGAGAAAACGACTACATGCACAGCTTACAGGTGAATGATTCCAGTTACTTCACTGCTACAGGTCCTGGAGAAACTTCAGGGACAACTTGAAGTGCTGGAAAGGGAGTTTCTAGCCACCAAGAAGCATCTGGCCTTGCAGCAGCAAATCCACAAGCATGTATGCCCCACTATTGATGACTTTGACCCAGACAGGTCAAGTTTACACCTACTGTGCAAGGTGTGAGGGCCCAAGGTGGCCCCCTCAAGTGGGATTCCAAAGTAGCTTCTGGCTTAGAGAGTCACTGGTCTAGGGTCAGCAAGAACTGTGTCACCAAAGGGAAAAAAGTGACCATCCCCTCTTGCCACAGTAGCATGGAACTCCTGTGGTGTGTAAGGTACTATGCTGGGCATGGACCCCAAATGACCAGTTGTCTCCTGGGACAGAGCTACTGTGCCACCACTTTGCATCCTTTGGAGGTTATTTTAATTGGTTTTGAGACCCAGAGGAGCACAAGAAAATCCCCAAAGAGCTCATGTGTTCATTACCAAGGGTCTCTCCTCTCCTGTCCTCCTCAGCTCTTTCCCATTTCTCTCCACTCCTACCTTTGCTATCCATGCCTGGTTCTTGCCTTCTGTCCTTTTTTTACCCCTTCCTTTTCCATCCTTTGACAATTCTGAAGGGCTGTGGTAGGAGAGAATCATTGGTCAAGGTGAAGAACCTACAAAATCCTGATAATGGAAAACTTAGAGCTTAAACAGTTCCTGAGTTAATTCACCTTAGAAACTTGGATGCACACTCATATTGAAGTTTCCAACTGGCCATTTTTATGGAATCATTCCCTCTTCAAGTAATTTTAAGATCCATTCCAGAACTCCAGGATAAGGTTGTTTCCATTTAATTTCCTGGTATGAATTAAAAGAAACCATTGAGTAGGCTTAATATTTGTAAAGTTCAACTTTTTCTACTCACAGCATTTTAATGTGGAATCATTCTCGATGCCAAAATATTTTAATGATTTATGTTTCAGAACTAGCATCCTGAGATGTTTTTTCCTGAGGTACAATTTACCTTTTTCAAAATGAATGGAACCTCTGTCTGCCTTTATTTCAATACTGTATAATTTGCAGTGATGGGTTTTTAATATTGGATTTTTCCCCCAATGGCTTTTTATCCCTCTGGGGGAAAAATATCTCTACATTCTTCTGCTTTTTAAAAAAAATTAATAGAGTAAGTATATTTATTTTCCAAGGAATCTCTTGGCTGTCATTTTCAAGAAGGTCTCTGTGTGCATTGAGACTGAAGTTATGCAATATCTTATTTATATCCTAGTTACAACCACACTGTGCCTGGCACGAGTATAAATCAAAAGGGTTTTAACTGCAATTATATCCCATATACGGGAGAAGCTTTCAACACTGAGGTAAGGGAGGGACCTCTCCCAAAACTCCCTTGGAGCCACCTCAGGACAAACAAAAGCTGATCAGCTCTAGACTGGTTCTTTTCTTCTCACATGGGCTAGTGGCAATGGAAAGAAGCCCCTACAACCTTTAAGTGTTGAGAACCTTGTATTTGTCCAAAAGCTGATATAGATGGCTTTCTGAAGGGGCAAGAATTCTGCAGGTTTATTGAGTCTTGTTTCCACTGACTGCTGTGCTCTTATTGAAAGCTTCTTCTTATTACCTTTAAAAGGTAATATGGGGTATAGGTCAGTGGTAGGGTATTCGAACACCAGTACCCCCCCCCACACACACAAAGGGTAATATACAAAATTATTTGTTTGGATCTTATTTATCTTGTTCATCAAAATGTAGTCCAATGGTCATCTGATTCTTTCACAAACATCAGAAACCAAAACAAGTCAAGAAATGGGGTTCTATTGCTCGGCACACACTTGTTATCCCAGCAATTGGGAACCCCCCCCAATAAAACAAAAAAGAGAAAAAAAAAAGAAAGAAAGAAAGAAAGAAAGAAGAAAGGAAGGAAGGAAGGAAGGAAGGAAGGAAGGAAGGAAGGAAGGAAGAAATGGGGATCCACTTTCATCAATCTCTTCTCTCTGATATTCTCAGCTTTATAGAAAACATCAAGAATTCCCTCAAAAATATCTTTTCTCCATCTCCAAATCTCCATGTTGTCACCTCTTTTATCTTCCTTGACTCACCCTCCAATCTCCTTGAGCCCCTCCCTTTGGACTACAAGTGAAGACTTGCTTTTTCTTTTTTTGTCAATCATCAGCCTCTCCTTGTCCTCTACTGCATTCTCTTCTGCCTTATACATTATAAATATTCTCCAATATCTTCTTCAACTATCACTTCAGCATTTCTTTGTCCTGCAATTTATTGAATAAGCAACCTTTCTCCACTGGTTGAAAAAGACAATTTTAAAACATTTATTAATTTGTTTTCAGTTTTGAGGATTGTACATGCTAGGCAAGTGCTCTACCACTGAGTGACATCCCCGCCTTTTAAAATTTTTGTCTTGATACAAAGCCTTGCTAAATTGCCGAGGCTGGCCTTCAACTTGCAATCTTCCTGCCTCAGCCTCCTAGGTAACTGGGATTATAGATATGTAACCTTGTGCCACACGGCAAAAGACATTTTATCAAATACAAAACCTCTGCATGTGGATGTGATAGGTTCTATTTCATTGCACTGATCCGTTTCTGTCTCTATGTTAACCACATGGTTTTAAAAAATATTTTCAGTTGAAGATGAACACAATAACTTTGCTTTATTTATTCATTTTTATGTGGTGCTGAGGATCAAACCAAGTGCCTCACACATGTGAGACAAGTGCTCCACCACTGAGCTACAACCCCAGCCCTGCAAATCTGTTCTTAGCATTTTGTTGATTTTCACTTGGTTGTCTTCATATTTTAGGTATGATAACTGTAGCATCTGAAAACAGATGAAAACAGGTTTTTCCTTCCTAAATATTTATATGTATTTCTATTCTTCCTCCTAGTTCTTACATATTTCTTTTTAACTGTATTTCATTTGCTAGATTTTCCAGGATAATATTGGATAACTAGCACTCATGAAAGAACTTTTTTTGGGGGAATACCAGGGATTGAACCCAGGGCACTTGCCCACATCCCCAGCATTTAAAAAAGTTTTTTTAAATATATATTTTTTGAGATAGGGTCTTGCTATGTTGCTGAAGCTGATCTTGAATTTATGATCCTCTTGCTGAGCTCAGCCTCCCAAGTCACTGGGAGTCACCATGCCCAACTTCTTTCTTTTTTTTTTTTTAGTGTTATTTATGTTTCTCATACTTTCCAGTAGCTTATTTTGCAGTTTTTTGGAAATAAAAATTTATTTTATTGATTAAATTTTAAAATTTTTTATTAATTCTGTTTACTTCTATGAATCCCTTCCTTTTCCTAGATGTACTTCCTTTTTCTGCCTTCCTGCTTTGAATATCTAGTCTATTGATTTTTCAACTTTTTCGACTAATAATGCATTTTTAAGACTCTAAGGCTGCGGGGCATAGCTTGGTACATGGCATACACAGGCCCTGGGTTCAATTCCCAGCACCAAAACAAACAAACTAAAATGAAAAAGAAACCTATCGAAATAACAACAACAACCCCAAGCTTAAGCCTGGATTTCTCACTCCCCAAGGGGTTGAAGCAAAAGGATCACTTGAGCCAAGGAGTTTGGGAATAGCCTGGGCAACATAGAGAAACTTGTCTGTTAAAAGAAAAAAGAAAAACATAAATTTTCCTCAAAGTACTGCTCTAAGTGCATTGGGTTGATTTTCATATGTTCTCTCATTTATCAGCTACTTATAAATTATCCCTCATTCCCGTTTCTATTTTATATTTAACCCAAAGTTATTTAGATGAATATTGGGTAAAATATATATTTATAAATACATGTACATATACTTATAACAAGCTTGTTAATTAAATTATTCTCATCCTTTTATGCTCCTCTTCTCTTTTAATTGGCAAAATGATTATTTTCACAGCATTGTAGGTCTTAGAACTGTCAGGGCTCCTGGTGTCATCAGATCCAGAAAAGCAAAATAGGTATAGCTGAGATACTGGAGGCCCCAAAAGATGAAATGATTTAGCAAAGGATATATAGCTAATGGACAACAAATGAGGCTCAAAGCCCAGGACTTTGGAGTAAAACTCTAAACAGAATGCATCAGGGCAGAGGTCCCTTATCCTTCCTGTCTAAAGATAGGCCACATTAATAATATAGATTAGTGCCATATTCAAGAACTGTTATTCACCAGTTAGGAGGCTGAGTACATAGCCCAGGAGATGCCTGTTTGTTTATGTTTACCCAGAGAAATGGAAGGTGAAATCTTAAAGTTGGAGGTGCTACTTGAAGATGTTAAAGAGAAAATTGGCAAAAGCAAATGTGCCTCAGCACTCTTTAATCCTCCTGGATGACTTGGCTTACACAGCTGCTTCATCCTCAAATGAGGTAATGCAGCAACCTACAGCCTAATTTTGTGCCAGGAAAAATGGTGTTTATGCAAGTGTGGACTTCTAATTCATGGATTCACTGGATTCCATTTTAATATTTAATGAAAACTGAACTTTCCAAAGCTCCCTGAATCATATTATTTAAAATGGAACCAGTTTTTAGTAATTGGACGCTATTTCAAGTGTTGGTTGAACTGATCATCCACAGAGGAGCTAGTTCTTCTGCATGAATAGCAAAACTTCCGTGGACGTGACTGGAAAAAATTTTTCAATAGTTTTGTGCTTTCTTCTAAATAAAGACTAGCGTAGCGCACTCAGTGAAATAATCATTTTCTTTGAATCCACGTCTACATTTTCCTTCTCTCAAGTTAAATTCTTTTGATTGTCTACAAATACCACTGTCTTTCTATGCTTTTTGTTTTTTTAGCTTCAGCTATCAGAACATTGCAGACTAAGTTAAAATTTGGAGAAACTGAATCATCTAAATAATTGCCTTTAATTGACTCCATAGTTTCATTCAGTATTTGAAGACACAGCCCAGGGCTGACATTCAAAATTCAAATGAGGTTTTTGTCATAGCTAAGAACAAGAACAAAAAGCTTTATATAAATATTAGCCTTCCAAAGAAGTGTGTTTGCCTTTTCAGAACACTTTGCTGCCTGGCAAAATCTCATTCACTCAGGCCCAACTTTGGAGGCAGGTAATCCCTGCACCCTTGATACTCAACCCACCACCTCAGGCAGAATTCTTTGCCTCAGGGTCGTGTGAGGGAGCCTAAGGGTCAGCCTCGGCAACCTTCAGCAGCAGGATTCACTCTGCTTTACTTGGTCCCAAGTTTACAGCAACTTTTGTAAAATGATGAAAACACCACAAATTTGTGATGAGCAGTACTGAAGAATTCTTCTACTGCTACTGTTATGTCTTCATGTATTTATCCATTTAGCAATATTTATTGCTATATACTAGGCACTGGGGATTCAATGTAAGGCAGACAAATCACCCTCCTCCCTCAGGATGCTTGCACACCTGGGATGGAGGGATATACCTAGCCAACAGAAATGAATAGGAGTACAGAATGTAAAATATGCTATGCAGGAAGTGATAAAAAACATTCCCTACGACTCTGAGGGAATGCCTAGGTTCAAATACTGGCTCTGTCACTTAACAGCTTTGTGATCATGGAGGAGTTAGGTAACCTCCCTGTGTCTCAGTTCCCTCCTCTGAAAAACGGGAAATCAATGCCTGCCTACAGGGTTGTTATGATGTTTAAATGAGTTAACACATGTAAAGTACTTAAACCAGCACATTACCTGGGTGTAAGCTGTCGTGACTATTAAGTAATGGGACGGGACCATAACTGTGGGAGGGCAGTGTTACTAAAGGAGAAGATGGTCAGAGGTGACATTTGCATTGAGTCCTGGGATAAGGAGGCAACTTGGCGAGGAGTCTGGGAAGGGACGCTGGGAGGCATATTATGGTGCCTTAGGAGTGATAATGGGGATATTGACCTAATTTAGAGTTACATCTGGAGTTAACGCTGGCCCTAACGGCAAATCCTTCGGGGCGCTCTCCCCCAGAAAACCAAGAACCCTGGCCGCCTTCTGGGCCCCAGGGCTGGCAAGGAAGTGAGGTGAGGGACGCCCCAGGAGGGTTGCCGTAGGCCGGTTGCGAGGAGTTCCGCGAACTGGCGGAGCAGATGCGAGTCCTCCGCTGCGGCCCGCGGCAAACCGAGCCCGCCAGCAGCCCTTTCGGGACAGCGAGGCGCAAAGCACGGAACCCCGCAGCTCCGCACGCACCCGGGTAACCGGCAACCGGAGGGCCTCTGCGACTCTCTGGGCAGAGACTAGTGGGTCAGGCCAGGAGAGGGAAAAGGGCGAGTGGCCCGTGACGTCCACACCACATTCTACCTTAAGGTCTCCTTTCCACAGTCCCGTGAGCGCCAAATCAAATTCCCAAAGCCTCTTGGTGAGAAGCCAAATAATCCCCCAAAGTGGGGCTCCCAGGTACTCAAGAACTGATTATAAAATGCAAACTGCCTTTACAACAGCAAATAAGAAACAAACTCTACCTGAACAATGAAGCTGCCCAGGACCAGCCATATCAAAAGGTCATAAGTCTGTGTTTTGATTTCAGGGTAAAATCCTTCAAAGGAATCCTGACTTGGTTCTGTTGGCTCCTTAATTAGAACCAGCGCTGGTGCTGAATGTGACTCTGAAATTGACATCATCAAGATCACCTGATTGTGTGTGTGTGTGCACACTGCTAGGGATTGAACCTAGGACCTCTCCCTTGCTAAACTTCTGCTATACCACTAAGCTACATGCCCAGTCCCAGGCTCTTGGACTAATTGGCAGACTGGGTGTTAGGGCTGATGATGGCGGCTATTGCTAGCGTTTCCCATTCTTCCAGCTCTCAGGAGAAACTTGATTGAGGTACCTGGACCTAAACGAGGGCTTCTTCATCTTCACTGTGTCTAGGAATCATCAGAGGATCTTGTTTTTTCTTTCTCTTTTCTTGGTTCTTTTCAGTTATACATGACAGTGTCATTCATTTTGATAAAATTGTACAAGCATGGAATGTATCTTATACTAGTTAGGACCCCATTCTTATGGATGTACATGATGGTGGGATTTGCCTGTTTTGGTGCTAATACCATGCTGTTTTTGTTACTGTAACTCTGTAATATAATTTAAGGTCTGGGATTGTGATGCTGCCCGCTTCACTTTTCTTGCAAAATATTGCTTTGGCCAGTCTGGGTTATTTTTCCTGATGAATTTCATGACTGCTTTTTCTATTCCTATGAAGAACATCATTGGAATTTTGATGGGAATTGCATTGAATCTGATTAGCACTTTTGGTAATATGGTCATCTTGATAATATTAATTCTGCCTATCTAAGAACATGGGAGGTCTTTTCATCTTCTAAAGTCTTCTCTATTTCTTTCTTTAATGTTCTGTAGTTTTCATTGTAGAAGTCCTTCACCTCTTTTATTAGATCGATTCCCAAGTTTGTTTGTTTGTTTTTGAGGCTATTATGAATAGGATGGTTTTCTTAATTTCTCTTTCAGCTGATTCGGTGTTGGAATATAGGAATGCAATGGAATGCAATTGATTTCTGGGTGTTAATTTTGTATCCTGCTACTTGCTGAATTCATTTGTAAAGTCTAGAAGTTTTCTGGTGAAGTTTTTGGGTCTTCTAAATATGGGATCATGTCACACGCAAACAGATAGTTTGAGCTCTTCTTTTCCTATTCTAATTCCTTTAATTTCTTTCTTTTGCCTAATTGCTCTGGCTAGAGTTTTAAGGACTATGTTGAATAGAAGTGGTGAAAGTGGGTATCCCTGTCTTGTTCCTATTTTTAGAGGGGATACTTTCAATCTCAGTTTAGAATGATGTTAGTCTAGCATTTGAACCATTAACTGCAATGCTAGGATTTTATTCTCAGGAAGTAATCAACTATGGACAAAAAAAAAAAGTTTGCAAGTAATGTAATGTTACCTGAAATCATGTTTATAATATCAAAGAACTGGGAAAAAACTGAATGTCCATCAATGAGACTGTTTAAATAAATCAGGATACATCCACATAGTGAAATGTACCCATGGTAATGCTGATACAGTAGGTGGGGTTCAAACCATTGTGCAAGGTGGCTGTTTGTAGCCCTCACTTTGCTAGTGCATGGAATATCAGTGTCTCCAACTTGAGCTCATCTCAATGTTGTTTTCCTAACCTTTGCTAAAGTGGTGAGTGAAAATGTGTATCTTATTGTTTCAATCTTTTTTTCTTTTGTACCAGTGATTGAACCCAGAGGCACTTAACCACTGAACCACATCCACAGCCCTTCTTATTTTATGTTTTATTTTGAGATAGGCTCTCCCTAAATTGCTTAGGGCCTTGCTAAATTGCTGAGATTGGCCTTGAACTTGCGATCCTCCTACCTCAGCCTCCTGAACTGCTGGGATTACAGGTGTGCACTATCATGCTCGGCCTCAATCTGTTTTTTTGTAGTATTTGTGAAATTCAATCTATTTTCATTTGTTTATTGGCCATTTGCACCTCCTCTTTGACAACATCAAAATTTTAACAAGTTTGCAAAACTGAAATCAAAGTCAAATTTTAAAAGGCGAAAAACTGGGAATATATGAAAAACAAAAAATGTTCAGTGTTCAAATTGGTATCCTATCAAGTGCTCTGACAAATGCACGTGACAGAATTGGGGTTAAGAACAGGAGCAAATGAGTCACACGGTAAAGGTTCAATCCCAGCTCAGATACTCTATGTGACCTTGCCAAATTGCTTAAATTCTCTGAGCCTCAGATTATTCTTCATTAAATAGAGACAACATGCCAGGATGGTAAGTAATAAAGACATCTGAGAGGCACTGGGCACATAATAAATAATCATTTAATACTTTAATTGTTTCTATCAATAAAAAAAAATAATGAAACCCTCCAAAAAAATCAATGGGCAAAAGATAGGAACTGAAAAGCCACAAGGAGGAAATGTAACCAATAAATAAGTATATGGGGAAATGTTTGTCTTCTTTAATAATGGAGGAGATCCTAATCAACACAACTTGCCCCCCTCCTTAAATTAACAAAAACATTTTCAAGTGCTAATTCCTGGTGCTGAAAAAGGTGTGTGGTGGAACTGGGCCATCCACATTGTTGGTGGCTGTGTAATCCATGAAAGCTTTGTGGAAAGCAGTTCAGCAAAATGTATCATTACACAAACATGTTCACAACCTTTGGCCCAGATGTTTCCTCAGGAAGTAATTCAAAATGTGGAAAAAGATATGTGTTTAATGATGCTTATGCCAGCATCATTTGTAATGGTGAAAAAAGCACACTGATTTTTCTGTTTACACAAAGGGTAAGACCATAGTCAGAAATACACAGTGGGTGGCATTAGCTCTTTCTGTTCAGGAGCGCAATTGTTTATGTTAAAAAGTGACGTATAGGGTTGGGGATGTAACTCAGTGGTAGAGTGTTTGCCTAGTATCCTTGCTCGTGTGAGGCCGTGGGTTTGATTCCCACCCCCACCCCCCAAAAAAAGATGTAAAGACATAGAAGACATAGAATCAATAATTTAGGGCTCTGAGCAGTCCCTAAACCTTGTTTGTTTTAATTCATAGTTGAATAGATTTCTTTGGAGAAGCTTTTACTGCTCTACTAAACTGTGATCGGATTAATAAGATTTTAAAATTACCTTCCAGGCTGAGGTGCAGCTCAGTGTTAGAGTGCTTGCCTAGCATTTACCCTGGGTTCCATCCCCAGTACTCCAAAAAAAAAAAAAAAAAAAAAAGTAAAAACAAAAGTAAAATTATCTTCCAAAATTTGTTCATCCTCTCGTAGATGATGAAATAGTTTGAAACTAAGGGGAAAAAGAGAGGGAGAGTATCTTCTCATCTGTACCCCAGGTTTTAAAATCTGTTTGGAGAAGAGAAGCCCTCATTAGAGTTTCTGTTCTCTAAGCCCAGGCCACGAGAGGCTCAGACTACACTGAGAGACATCAGAAGTAAGGAAGGGTTCTTTTTCCTTCCTGATCTCCTTAGGCCTCTGCTTCTTAGTTTGTAAAGAAATGTGTATGTGAATGTCTCCCATCCTGATGTGGCAAGTTCAGCTGGGTCTGAGCAAGCAGGCTGGGCTGGGCTGCAGCCTCCTGGGTGAGTCACATCCTCTCTCATACCACATCTGTGTGTGCTTTGTGATGCAGGAGGACCCCAGCAGCACCAGGGGAAGGCAGAAACATGCAGAGATGCTGGCACCCAGTCCAAGCTGTGCCTTCTGCAGCCGGCTCCTTGAATGGTGAGGGCTTCTTGCTGCTACATTCCCGGGATGGGTAGGAGGTGGTCCTGGGATAATAACTCCAAGAACAGTGGGTGACAGCTTACTGAAGCTGTTACTGGCATTCTAGGCCAAAGGCCTGACTTCGGGGTCCAACTAACCAGGTCCTGTCACTCACCTCCTAAAATCGAACAGAATAGTGGAATAGTGGAAAGCAGGAAAAGAAACCTTAATCAATAAAGCCATGTTGGGAAGGTGATAATAGTGGAAAGCAGGAAAAGAAACCTTAATCAATAAAGCCACGTTGGGAAGGTGAAGTGAGATCCAGTGTCTCAGCACTGCCATTGGGGTACTGTCAGGAGCTTTAGGTTTAAATAGAGGAAGAACTAGGGCAGTGGGCGAGAGGTCTGCTTAATTAAGCAGGTCTGGTTGATCATTCCATCTCACTTCTCTGTGGTGGCTCCAGCGATGTCTTTATCACTCAAGGAGGCAATTTCCACTTGTTGCTCAGGATGTTTATTAGACCTGTGATCCTGAATGGGTGCAGGGACAGAAAACTTCCAGGCACCACTCCAGGGGTCTGAATTAGAATCTCCCTGCAAATCTGGCCACAGTCTTCAGGGGGACGAGATCAGTTAGGTAAATTTAGGGCTAAGAAATCTTGCCTTACTAGATTTTGGATGGCTATTCCTTAAATGATTAGCATGCCTATGTATAGAGCTGAGCAGAGACCTGACCCAAAGTTTCAGGTAGCAAAGGAGACAGACGCAGAATGAAGGTGGAGAGGCCAGGCTTGATCTTGCTTTCAGTTACCCACAGGGCAGCTGCAGGTCTAGGCAAAGAGTGACTGCTTTTAGCAAAGGTACTCTTTCTAAGTCCCTGTTCCAAAGTCACTGGCAAGTTAGTTATAGAGCAGGGATCTCAGGGTGGGCACAAAGCCTACTTCCCTCTCACCTTACAAATCTTCTAGCAGTGGCTCTTTACCTAGGGAACATCAACATACCTGGGGAGTTTCTAAACTAATTCACCTGCCCCTGCACACTGCCCCCATTGTCTCAGCATCACCAGGGGTGGAACTCTGATATGCATAGTATGTTCAATGTACCCAGGTGATTCTGATAAACACCCTTGGTGAAGAATCATGGCTACAGAACAAGGAGGGTGGTCCTGTAGGCTACTGGAACATTGGCCCTATGGGGAAATCATCCACCACATAGACCAGCTCCCTGTCACTGCTCTTTCTATAAGCAAAAGTCTTCCTTTTGGGGTCCTGTCTCCCCTTGCCACATCCCAGTCTACTGGAAGCAAGCCTCATCCTTCTTTTCTTAGGGCTGACTTCTTCCTATTCCTAAGCAAGAACTCTTCCAGAGCTAACAACCTGGAAATCATGTAAAATCCTAAGGAGAAATCCTTGTGGTAGTGCATGTGCCTAGCCTGTACAAGGCCCTGGGTTCCATACCTAGCATTGCAAAATAAAAAACCAAAACCAGAACAAAACAAAGGAGAAATTTTTAATTATTTAAACATTGATTGGATCAATCACGAGGCTTCTGAATCATTTGTAGCATCTATGAGTTAGTGACAGGTGTGCCTTTCCAGCTCACTAAGGATTCGGCAAAGCTTGGCTAACTTACCTTTGAAAGGTCAACAGTTAAGGAGGGAGTGATTATTAAGCAACAACTATTACAAGTGCATAATGAACTCTAATAGAAGCAGACGACAAAGTCTGAAAGACTGAAGTTTCCTGTTAGAAAACATTGCACCATGGGAATGGGCACTTGTCATAAGTGTTTTATTGAGTCTCCAACCCTACAAAAAGAAACAGCATGGAGTCTGTGCTAAGAATTACCATGTGTCATCTGGCTCAGACCACTATGTGTCCAAACCACCATGCCAATCATCAGCTTTGAGCTCTCCTTTAAATACAAGGGGCACTAATGAAGCTTGCTCACCAAGTCATCCCAGGTCTACGATTTTTTATTGTTGAACCGAAGTCTGGATTTTGGATTTTTAAAAAGGTTTTAAGTATGATAAAAATATTTTTACATTTAAAAAACATTTTGATTAAGGTCTTGAGGTACTAAATGTTTCTCTTCTGAATTCTTAGTTTAGATCCTAACAGAATCATGTAAATAACAAGACAGGAACCAATTTTCCAGACTAAATGTGCTCTTTTATTTATAATGGACAAGATGGAAAGAAAAGCACAAGCAAGTATAAAATCAAATAGTGAATCCACTGCTGGGGAGTGATGAGGAGATAGACATAGCCTATGAAATGAAATCTTGGTAAACTATATAATACCCAAAGAGTTATTAATTGCAGGGACAGCTATATGCTCTTTACTGTTAGAAGATTATATCACTCTCTGATGGGATGTGTTCTTTATGAAGTTTGCTCACATATATACTGTTTTCAGGGTATTTGTAAAAAAATATATTTTTTGTCTACATATATATTATTTACCTAAATGTAAATACCACTAAACCTAAAATGTACCTTCCTTTATGGTATTACTGGCACAAAAATGTGAATTTAAGTTAGGCTGGAGGTGCACATCTATAATGCCCATGACTCTAGAGGCTGAGGCAATGGATTGCTAGTTCAAGGCCAGCTCAGCAAAATAGTGAGATCCTGTCTCAAAATAAAAAATAAAAAGGGCTGGGGATGAAGCTCAGTGGTACAGTGCCACTGGAATTTAACAGAATACTTTACTTTGTCTCATTGAAAAACTGCCTTCTCTGGGAGAACTGTCCTTGGCCATTAGGTTTGACCAGAAGATTTCAGTATACAAAGGAGTTTAAAAGAAGTAGAAAAATGTAAGTCATGTGTTGGACTGCACTGTCTTGAGTGAGATCCAAGTTTTCCACTTTGGAGAGCAGATGTTCAAATGCCCCAGAGGCAGAAGGTGGAGACAGAAAATGAGGTGTGAGAAAATGTGTGACTCAGGAGGAGAGCATGTTTTTCCAAAAGGAGGGAAGGGGCCTGGCTTCCCAGCCCAATCCCACCAGCCCTGGCCCAAGCCCTGCATCCCCTCCACCAGCAGCAGGTCCAACACGTGTGCCTTGACTCAGCAATGCCTCCACCTCCTACCCGAGGCCTGGACCTCTCATTGTGCCAGGACATCTCGGCAAGATGCCACACCAAGAATGAGCAACTTTCCCTGGGGACTACTACTGTATCCCAGTGGCTCAGCAAAAGTTTTGTTAAAAACTATTATTCATTAGAATTCCTTTGGAGGAGTTAGAATTTCTTTGGAGGAGGGAGGCCCAAACTATAGATAGGTCAGAGAACTCTCCTGATAAATGCCAGTTGTCATTCCTTCTTTCTGATGCCCCCTTGTGGCCTTACAAAACTAAAATTAACCCCAAGCTCCAATGGCCTTTAGCCCCACACACTGACAAACCCCTTTGCCTGGACTTCTTGGATACATTTAGTTTGTCTTTAAAGAGCCAAAGCCATGTGACCCAGTGCTGAGCTATACCATAGCTTCTTTCCCAGATAAGAACTGATTTTGAGGCATTAATATGAGGAAAACAATTTTTATATTTCCATACGTCAAATTTCTATTTTGTGTATGTGTATATGATGATTAGGTATTATCCCTTATGGAACAAAATATTGATTTTTAATGTTTTATAAACATATTCTTAACAGACCAAATTATGCTGTGTGCAATTTCTCACAGGGAAGTTCTCAAACAGGAGGGCAGAGCGGACCTCTGTGTTGAGAATGACCAGCCACTCCTACATTGCTCCAGGCTCTGATAAATTTAACATTTTAGTTTACTAGTACTTTTCCTTTCTCTATTAGAAAAGTACTGAAAGTTTATGGGATATTGTGCACCTTTTAGGAAGCAAAAACTGGAGAAAAAAGGCCACAGACAGATCGACTGTGGAAGGTTATCAATTGTCATTCATGAAAAGGTACTACACCAACATTCAACTCACGGTGAGTTCAGGGGCTGTGGCTATGGGTGCTCAGTCTTTGGTGTCCTTCACTTTAGGGGTTCTGTTCACTGCTGCAGCTCACTATCTGCCACTCCAACAGCATTGCTCTACTCTAAGGTGTTGTATGTTGTTGTTTTTTCAAAATGTGAAGAATTAATAATTGAGTAGGCCGGGTGTGGTGGTGCACGCCTGTAATCCAAGTGACTTGGGAGGCTGAGTCAGGAGGATCGCGAGTTCAAAGCCAGCCTCAGCAACTTAGTGAGGCCCTAAGCAACTAGTGAGACCCTGTCTCTAAATAAAATACAAAATAGGGCTGGGGATGTGGCTCAGTGGCCGAGTGTCCCTGAGTTCAATCCCTGGTTCCAAAAAAAAAAAAAAAAAAAAAATTGAGTAGATTTTAAAAAGATGTGATTAGCATGTTTATAGCAGCGCAATTCACAACAGCCAATTCAGTCTAGGTGTCCATCAATAGATGAATGGGTTTTTAAAATGTGGTATGTAAACACAATGAAGTTTTATTCAGCTACAAAGAAAAATAACCATATCATTTGCAGGAAAAGGAATGGATCTTGAGAACATTATGTTAAGTAAAATAAATCAAACTCAACAAGTCAAGGGTCTTATGTTTTCTCTCAGATGTGGAAGTTAGAGAGAAAAAAGGAAAAGGAAGGTGGGGGGAATCTCATGAAAATCAAAGGGAGATCAGTAGGGCAGAGGAAAGGGACCGGGGGAAGGAAGAGGAGAGGGAAAGAGGAAATACTGGGGATTGATGTTGGCCAAATTCTATTGTTAGATTGTGTGCTTGTATGAATATGAACAGCAAATCCCACCATTGTGTAAGGCATCAATAAAAATGTGGAAAAAAAGATGTGGTTAAGTAGGGTGAAGTGCCAACACCTGTTTCTAGCTGGAATCATAGGACTCCAGGGACCTGGTCAATATGTCCATTTTTTGCCCAGCATGACCCATAACTGTACACCTGGGAAGGTTAACAGCCATGTGGGGGTTGCTGCTGACTTGTTCAAACATATTTCATAGAAGCAAATAAAGTTAGAATTGGCAGGAGACCCACAGGTCCTTACAAGTACATGGAATTCAATGATTCTAGTCATAAGATCCTTTCTCCCAGGTTAATTTCAGCAGAGAAACATTCCCTGGCAGAACTGCCCTGGTGAATAAAGAAGTGGGGACAGAGGTCTGCTGGTTCAGATAACTCCTGAGCTTGAATATTGCTTCTGGAGCCTGACTGTCATCGGACCCCAACTGTGAGGAAATAGGAGGCCAAATGGCTGGTGTGACTAACTTGCAATCACACACCCCATTGCCAGAGCCTTGCCTTCAGCTTCATACTGTTAGGTCACACTTGGTTCTAAGCTGACCTCTCTATAATGGTACATTTTCAAATAATAGGTCTCATGGATTGAACACTTATACCAGATGCTATAACAGAGTAGGGATTTTCAAAGTGTGATCAGAGGGCCCCTAAAATTCTTTCAGAGAGGCCATGAGGTCCTCCCCTTTTCCAGCAAGGCCAATGTTGCAACAGATTGATGGAGATGCAGCTGTAGAATTCAGCTGCCTGCTGTTAAGCCAGACAAAGATAATTTGCCAAAACATAAAATAATAGTACTCTTCTCAATTCTAAAAAATATGGAATATAGTTTATTTTTATTAAAAAGATGTTATTTTGTTAACATGAATCTATTATTTTATTTATTTTTTCTTTTTTAGAGATAAAGTCTTGCTGTTACTGTAGCTGGCCTTGAACAGTTGGGTTCAGATATTTTCCTGCCTCAGCCTCCCAAATAGCTGTGACTTGGGCATAAGCCATTGAGTTCTGCTTATTGTTATTTTTGGTGATGCTGGGGATTGAACCTAGGGCCTCTCACATGTTAAGCAAGTATTCTACTCAGTTACAGACCTCAGCCCTTAATATTGGTATTATTTTAAATTGTTCTTAGTTGTAGATGGACACAATACCTTTATTATTTTTATGTTGTGCTGAGGATCAAGCAGTGCTTCACATGTGCTAGGCAAGAGCTCTACCACTGAGCTATATCCCAGCCCTAGCCCTTATTATTGGGGCATGGGGGGAGAGTACCAGGAATTGAACTCAGGGGCACTTGACTACTGTGCCAGCCTCACTTTTGCTGAGGCTGCCTTTAAACTCTCAATCCTCCTGCCTTAGTCTCCCAAGCCACTGGGATTACAGGCATGGGCCACTGAGACTGGCCTTAACCCTTATTATTTTAAATGACATAATAAACTTTAAAAGAAAGGTGCCTGTTTAAAACTCTGAAAAAAAGAAAACCCCAAAAAACAAAGAACCCTGAAGTGTCCAGTCTTGGGAAATCTGAATACAGAAATGATTTGCAATTTATATATCAAGACATCTCTACCAATTCATCCACAGTTGACTGAAGTTAATATGATAGCTTTCTCCAAATCAAAGGGATATATTTAACTTCAGATATATGAACTGGTATATATTATGCAGTAGGTTCTTAAAAATACATAAATACACACTGTGTAGTGTCCTCAATTTTAAAAGAGGGATTCCAAAGTCAAAAGTTTGAGAGCCATTGACATAGTGTCATTTAGTGATTACAACACTCCTTTAAGGTAGATTATCTTTATAGATAAGGAAATGAAGGCTCAAGGAAATTAAGTGGCTTATCAAGGTCAAAGAACTAGTATATTGGTTATCAATCATTGTGTAATCATGTACTCCAGAACCTAATGGCTCAAAATAATGAATCTCCATTATCTCACAGTTTCTGTGGATCAGGAATTTGGGAGCAGCTTAGTTGGATGGCTCAGGCTCAGTCTCACACAGGGTTGCAGTCAATTGTCTACTAGGGCTGCAGTCATCTGAAGGCTTAACGGGAGCATGAGGAGCTGCTTCCAAGGTGGTTCACACACATGGCCATTGGCAGGAGATCTTAGCTCCTTGCCAGATGAGCCTCTGCAATAGGCTGCTTACATGTCATGACATGGTAGCCAGCTTCCTCCAGAGCAAGTGATGAGAGACGCAGAGAGAGAGAGAGAGAGAGAGAGAGAGAGAGAGAGAGAGAGAGAGAAAACAAGATAGATGCCTTAATGTCTTTTATAGTCTCATTTTGGATATTATAAGCCATCATTACTGCTTCATTTGTTTGAATTGAGTCATTAAAGCCAGCCCTCACAGAGAGGAATTAGGCTCCTTTTCTTCCCCATGTGGTGCTGGGGATTGAGTGCTAGGCAAGTGCTCTACCACTGAGTTACACCCCAGCTGAGGTTCCATCTTTTAAAAAGAATGTCAAGGAATTTGTGGACATATTTTCAACTATCATAGGTAATAAGCGCCAGAATCATGCGTTAACCTCACGTCTTCAAACTCATTCCATTTGTGATTCATACTTACATGCTCCCCTGCCTTGCCCCATGCTTTCACACTCTGGCCCTCCCTCAGGGACTTCACTGACCAGCAAGTTCTAGACCTGTACCAGGCACATGTGCTGTCCGCTGCTACCTAGCTTCTTAGGCTAAGAGAGCAAAGTTATCACTCAGATTCTCATATGGGTTTATGAATGCCACATAGAGGAAAAATCTTTTTAGTTGTGTGGAGGACAAAACACAAGCTCTTAGCCATACCTGAGTCTGAGCTTAAGAATATGAATGTACCAGGGCAAGTCTGGAAAAAGAACTACAAATTCAAGATTGTCTAATTCACAAGGCCAGATTCCACAGACCCACTCCCTCAGGAGACCTTTACTACATGCACCTATATATGTACTAAGCATATCTCGAGACTTTCATATCAGAACTGTCATTTGTCAAAATATCTCTGTTGTCAGAAAGGGATCCGAGATGCTACTCTCATGCTAACACCCCTTGGAAACACAGCTGAGGAGGTGAACACTCTGGTGTCTAATGCATATCCTGTGTGTTACAACTCTACTCTCCACACCACATTTAATGACTATACTGAAGAAACTCACATCTCTTTTGGGTAACTTGGGCTTTTTCAGGTTCTGATACAGAACCCAGGTTCTGTTCTGTTTCTGACACTGGGTTGCAGAGGAACAAATGTGAGAACTGTGGCAATAAGATTTATAACTCTCGAAGAGTCTGCAAAGAACCCCTGAAAGGTGAGACCAACTTGGGGTCCTCTGAAAGGCTAAATAGTGTGATAGCCAGTGTTTCCAAACAATGAATTGCATTTTTAATCTTTTCTTCTTAGAATTTCATTATAGATACAACGCCCCAGGACAGAAGTACTTAAATCATAGCAGAAGAGGTACCTTTGTCCAGTCTTCAGATGAAAATAAAAATTCTTCACCTTGTAAGTACATCCCCTGCATGGTCCTGTCTATGTGGGTCACCCATGTGACATTGGAAACTGCTTCCCCCTGGAGAGCCCTGCCCCCCCAGTCTGCTGCCCCAGTCTCCTGCACTCACCTGATATTTCCAAATTCAGCCCTATACCTGGATGGCAAGAGGATGGGAAATAGGAAATCCTAGTGATAAATGACTTTGAAAGTTATTAAGTATTATACCAGTGCAAATCAGTAACAAGGCATACATGTTGAACAAATGACTGAATAATCACCATTATTCAGAGTGGCTAAAGCTTTAAATATATCCCTTCTAAAAATTAGCATGTAGAAAAAAATAGACCATTTTTACATTCCTTAGACATCCTATAGCTAATTTTCAATGCAAAATTTTGCTCTTTAAAAAAAATTAAAATCCCACATTTATTTATAAAGATGACTAAGACATGGCCCCTCCCTCTCAAGGGGTTTCCAATTAGAGAAAGGAACTTATATGCACATAAGGAAAGTTCAAGATAAAATGTGGTAAGTGTACCATGGGAACATGAAGAGGGGAGAAAATACTTCTTGTTTTACCCTAGTGACAGCCACACCTAATTCTCTCACAGGGACCACATTTTTTCCTTCATCTCTTCAGAACTCTTCCCCTGGGGACAGAGTACCAGGGAGAATGTTTCTTATTTTTCACTATTGCCAGTGCCCAAGACTGAACAATGTCACTTACCTGACTGACTTCAGCTGTGTCTCCCCTACTCACCAACAGCTGCCAAATCCTCCAATTAGATGTATTCTCTCAAAGTGAAAGTCACTAAGACTCTGCAGAAGTAGATTTCTTTACTGTCTCCTCAGTCTTGGGAATTGTTATTCCAATACACGTATGAGGAATACAACTGAGCCATTGAAATGTGATCATGAACTCCCTTAGTAAACACAATGGCTAAGAGGGTAGAAGTCATAGGGAGGCAGCTTTTTTCCAATGTTTAAAAGGAACTGTACAGTATTGGAGCTGATAGAAAATGAAGTGGGCTATTGCAGCCTTGATCCCCATCCAAGAGAAAATGTACTTTGTCTGATGTTGTAGATCTGTGGACTGGAATAGAACTGGACTTGATGACCCTATGGTCCTTTCTGAGTTTATGTGTTCAACAAAATCCAAAGCTACTTTTGGAAACTACCAAAAAATGACAATTGAGCTCATCAGTGCCTCTGTTCATCATGACTCAATGCCAGGTGGTCGGCATGACTAAATCTGGACTTTTTGGCTTCCATCCTACCTTCCATGTCTGAGGGACAGTTTTTCTCAGTTGCCCTTGTCCAGTGGGACCCTCTGGATGGAAGGAAAGCCTAGCTACTAGACACCAGTGAATACAGCAGGAGACCTGAAGGGAGAAAGTAGAGAAGATAGGGAAAAGAGGAGGTGAAAACAGGGAAAAAATGGAGATGAAGGGACCTCAGCAGATGATTAGCTGATGGCTTGTCTCCTCTTCCTTTCTTCTTATCTTCCATGGTGACTTTCTTACATTATTCTTCTTTTCTGTTTAGTCTCAAATTCTCTTTTTTTGTGGCAAGTGTACTGGGGATTGAACCCAGGGGCACTTTACCACTGAGCTACATCCCCAGCCTTTTTTTGGTTTAGTTAGGGTCTCACTAAGTTGTTGAGGCTGGCCTTCAACTTGTGATCCTCCTGCCTCAGCCTCCCAAGTGCTGGGATTACAGGTGTGTGCCACTGTGTCCAACTTGGAATCTTCTTAACACAATTGCTAGTTTCTGACTCCTAGAATTCTCACTCTGAAGTTGGAAAGGATTTCAGGAACCCACTTCCAACCTCTTAGAAGCTATTATCTCTCCATTTATCAGATAAAGTAGTTGAGCCACAGAAGTTGGACAACATGCCCAGGCCACACAGCAAGCACCCTGGGAATCTAAACTCTTGGTCTCTTGTCTGTTAATAAAATTCCTTTAAAAGTTGCATTTCTTTTCATGAATTCAGAATACTTGATAGAAAATTCCTTGTTTTCTGTGTTCCCTTTATTTACATATTTATTAAAATTTCATAAAATATTTCATGCACATTGAAAAGTTCAGGAAATGATACACAGCCATCATCTGGGGATCATTTTGTTTTGTTTTCAAATGAAGTTTATTTCAGTTTAGGGATCATTTTTGATACTCTCAATTTAATCATAGCTAACAATTTTCAGTTTGTTCAAAACCAAAACGGATCTGTTCCCAGAGAGTGAATTCAAAATCCCTTCAAGGTGAACATGAGCTCATACCTGGAAAGTAAGTATTATTTTATTATTACTAAAAACCACAAAATTAGTTATCATTGGTTAGATGCATTCAATGTGCTTATCTGTGCATTAACCACCAACCCAAGATTACTAGATCCTAAGTAGAAGAGCTGGCATTCAAACCTAAGCCAATATAATTCTTTAATCATTCACTTATTCATTCAACACATTATTTGAGTGTCAAATGCAGAATGCTGTGCTAGGTGATGAGGTTACAATGACAAAGTCAACCACTACCTCTGCCCTCATGGAACTTTCTTTTTTGTAGAGGAGCCAGTTTTTGAAAGTGCCAAGAAGGGAACACATAGTGCTACTGAATGGGGGGTTTACGGAAGCTGAGTTCCAAATGATATGTATGAATGAATTAGTGAGGGGATGTGAAGACCGAGTGAAGAACACGACAGTCTAAGTTTCCTGAAGTGGGAGGGCCTTTGGCAAGTTCAGAAACAGTATGGCTAAAGCCCAAAAGAGGAAGGGGAAGTGGGACAAGATAAGCGTGGTGAGGAAAGGTCAGTGGGATGAGCAGGGCCAGTTGTACAGGAGCTACTCAGCATCAGGAAGGACTTCAGACTCCTGGGAATGATGGGAAACCAAGGAAGAGAGTTTTGCAATGTTTTAATTCACTTTGAAATGGATTAGAGGAGCCAAAGGTGGAGTAAAGAGGCCAAATGAAGAGACTAATGCAATAATCCAGGTGGGATGATGGTCGCCTAAGGAGTGGTGGTGATGGAGAGAGAACTATGTGCATTCAAGAGGCAGAACCAAGAGCAAACAGGGTGGCTAATAGTAAAGTTCTGCAATCATATCAACTCAGCCTGAATCTACTATCCACTATCATAGTACAGTAGTGTTTAAAAATGTGGTCTTTGGAGACTTCTTGGGATTCCATTTTGGTTGTGCTCTTTGACTTCTCTGTACCTCTATATCCCCATATGTAAAATGGGAATCAGAATAGTGCCAAATTCATTGAAGGCTGAGTCAATATACATAAAATACTGAGAATGGTACCTGGTTCATAAAAAGCACTCAGCAAATGATAGCTGTTATTAATACTATTGAAAGTGATAACTGATTGGATACAGGGTCAAGCCCATGCTCTTCCCACTGCACCCTGCATACTGCCATCCTCAGTCCAGTTTTTCATTAGCTAGGGGCCTCTGATGCAGAATGGTCAATGCTCATCTGGAGGTCAGATCCAATGTGCTAAGCAGCAGAACCAACTTATTTTAATGTGGTAAGGAAAGAGTGATGAAGGGAGGTTCTGAGGTCACAAGTATCTGAAGTAAGGTTTTCTGGATATGATATTGCTCGTAAGTTTAAGTACTAAAATAAAGCCTAGAGGGATGATCCAAGGGTGGACAGGCAAGTCTGTGTGGCAGTTCTTGGAGCTACTTACTCATGGTTGAGAAAAGCATGACAACTGGCAATGCCCTTCACACATGCTGTATGAATATACCCCCTAGATTTATGTAGTGTACAACCTGAATACAATGGCCCTGGCATTCCAGATACCCGGTGCAGATTTAGGGCCATCCCTCAGATACAGAATCATAATTACACTGTAGGAGTCTAGGTGAATCTGTTGACTTAAAGAGGCGCTACTTTTATTTTTCTACTGCCTCAGCCTCCTTACTGCATAAGCTCACTGGTGCTAGGATAAACTGTATCCAAGGTGCTTATGGTTGGCAGTTTTACATGTGTATTTGTTTTATACATATTCAATGTATAAGGCTGGCCCCTAAAGAATGAAAAGGAAATAAAAACCTCTTTGGAGTTTTGCCTTTCTGTTCCAAAGAAAAAGGAGACCAATTCTGAAAGAACGTGCCCTCCTGATCATGGCAACAACTTCGTTCCAAAGCTCAGCTGTGGTTTGTGGTCGGCCCATAGGTCAAATAAGAGCTATGGAAGGTGGTGTGTGTGTACACACATGTATGAATCCTTTCAACTTCTTGCCCCCACAGAGCCTTTAACTGAACCAGTATAGGAGGGTATACTTGAGGGTGGCACTTTACACAAGTATCAATGAATGTGCTTTTGCCTTCTAGAAAAAAATCTTAAGACTTTCATGACCTACAGCTCAGACTTGCTATACCTTTACTCCTTTTTCACTCCTGCAGGACTCCTGGAAGCAAATCCTTATGTGACTTTAATAACCCTGAAGAAACAGAATCTAAGGTAAGGACTTAGAAAAAAAAAATTCTAGAATTCTTGCAGCTCATAAGTTTAGTCTTAATGACCACAGAACTACTAGCTTTTAAGTCATTAGAGTATGGGATTTCAGAAAACGCTGTTAAAAGCATTTTGTGCTCAGCACTAACCTACAGACCTGCTAGCCTTAGTAGCCATGTGGTTTGTATTATTCCTAAATTGGTTCCAAAGGACATTTCCTGGAGAAAGTGTTTTGTGGGTGGTGCCTAAGCTGCAGGATTCCCCTGGCTCAGGCTTGAAGGTCTGGAGTGTGTTCCAGTGACACTGTGGTTAGGGTTGCCAGCAGTTTCCTATTTTGGAGCCAGTAACACTAATCTCCAGGACACTTTCAGATGTTCCACACTAGTGGGCTGAATCCCTGGGTGGTCTCTCAGTGGTATGGCCCCTACTAGGGCCCCTTCAATGCCCCTTAAGAACTTTTCTTTTTTCTTTCTCTGCAGCAGGGAAACAGCCCAGCAGGTTGCTGACCTCACCCTCTGATTCATGCTCATCAGTCACACGTTGATATTTTTTCTCTCCCTTTCTCTAACAAATATATTCCATCTGACTGGTTTCCTAGGAAACCAACCCTCAAAAACAGAAATAAACTGTGTGGAAAACTGAATGCTCCAAAAATTCCATCTTGCAATGTTTAATAATGAGAGAATCCAATTACCAGAAACATTAGTAAGTTTGTGTAACTAAAACATGTGGACTTTTCCTCTGTAGATTTTAAACTCGGCTTTGGATCATGCCTTAAAGACAGCAACCACTTTGAAAAAAACTACTGATCAAATGATTAAAGCTATTGCAGAAGATCTTGCCAGAGTACAGAGATGGAGGACTCAACTGAAATACTACTAGTTCAACACAAAGCAACCAAAGAAAAAAAGTAAGAAAAAAAAAAAAAAAAAAAGATATGTCCCCCCAAAAGTATTTCACTTACTTAGAAAGATTATTTTCTACAGAAAACACCAAAATCATAAGAAATTGTCAACAAAGTGTTTAAGTGAAAAAAAAAAAGAACTTCTGATTCTTAAAAATCAAAGGCAGCCAACAAATATTTATATTAAATAAATCCATGTCCTTCCTAACTCATAATAAAGAACAAAATGAAACAATAAAATTTACATTCACCTATTAGTCTGGAAAAAATTAGAGTTTGACTTTGTGTCAGTAAAGATGGGGAGAAACGGGTGCTCTCATACAGTGTTAATGTAATTATAAGTTGGTGAAGCCTTTCTGGAAGGCAGTTTGTTAATATAGATGATCCTTGTCTATGATGGAGTTAACATCCTGATAAACCTATAGTAAACTGAAAATATCAAGTCAAAAATGCATGTAAAATACCTGACCTACCAAACAACATTGCCAGTTGGGTGAGGTGGCTCAGCCTAAAATCACAGCAACTTGGGAGGCTGAGGCAGGAAGATTGAGAATTCAAAACCAGCCTCAGCAACTTAGTGAGGCCCTAAGAAACTCAGTAAGACCCTGTCTCTAATAAAATATAAAAAAGGGCTGGGGATATGGCTCGGTGGTTAAGCATCCCTGGGTTCAATCTCTGGTACCAAAAATAAAACACAACAAAAATCATTGCTTAACAACACATACACGGAAGAGTAAGTTGTTTCCCCTTTGACTGTTCAGCTAACTGGAAGCTGTGGCTGGCTGTCACTGCCAGCATTAGCAGAGTATTGTGCCACATATCACTAGTAAGGGGGAGGGTGTGAGGATGAAAATTCAAAATTTGAAATACAAGTTCAACTGAATACATATCAATTTTGCACCATCATAAAGTTGAAAGAATATTGCAAGTCAGGGACTGTTTGTAGCTACCAAATTCTATAGATTCAAAAAGCACTTTTTTTTTTTTAATATTTTTAGTTGTAGATGGAATCAATGCCTTTATTTATTTATGTGGTGCTGAGAGTCGAACCCAGTGCCTCACACATGCTAGGCAAGTGCTCTACCACTGAGCCATAGCCCCAGTCCCAGCACTTATCTTTTGACCAGCAATTCCACTACTTGGAATTTATAGCTAACTCACACAATATGTTATCATACAGGTACAAGAAGGGCCACTGGATCACTGTAACACCTTCCAGGGGAACTAATCTTAAATACCCTGTATGATGATTAATAAATAATACTCTGCAGCTACTGAAAAGAGGCAGATTATCTGCAAGGCAGACAATGAAGAAAAGATATCTAGCAGTATATCCAATGTGACCACATTTGTGCATGTTTTATTACAGGGTAAACATATTTGCTGGAAAGAAGCACAAAATTCTTAAGTGACCTCTAGGAAATAAAACTGGGAGTTTGTGGGGAGGAGGAATTTTCACTTTTCCTTTATTTACTGTACTGTATGATATTTTTACAATAAGCTTATGTTATGAATTTGTTACTGTTTAAGAATCTCTTGAAGTCAATAATACATAAAAATGATAGTCCTAATTAATGAGATTTTAGAAAAAGAAAATCAAGACTGCATACCAGGAATTAAGTAAATTTGTTAACATTCCCCACAGAATGCTACAGAAAGTTTTTTGTTTTTTTTTTTTTTTTTTGTTCCGGGGGTTTGAACCCGGGGGCACTCACCCACTGAGTCACACCCCCAGCCCTTTTTTTTTTTTTTTAATTTAGAAACAGGGTCTTGCTAAGTTGCTTTAGAACCTCACTAAGTTGCTCAGGCTGGATTTGTCTGAACTCCTACCTTAGCCTCCCAAACCACTGGGCTTAGAGGAGTGCACCACCACCCCCAACAACAGCAAGCTTTTGACTTGCTTCTTTTGATTTATTACCTCCTAATGACAGAGCAGCACATCACAGGCTTTCTTCCTCTCCTGAGGTCTCCTAACTCCATGCACTTTTAAAAATTTTTTTTCTAATTTTTTAACTTGTTCTTTTTAGTTACACATGACAGTAGAATGTTTTGACATACATGGAGTATAACTTCCCATTCTTGTGGATGTACATGATGTGGAGTTACACTGGTTGTGTATTCATATATGAACACAGGAAAGTTTCCATGCACTCTGAACAGTCAACAAAAGGTTTCCCAACCCCGAGAATTTGGCTCAGCAGTGAGGAAGAATTGAATGCACTCCCATTTTAGATTTTTGTGCCAACCAAGGCAGCTGCTATTTGTCTAGTGGGCTGAATAATGGGTTATTTTTAACTTTGGGGCCTGAAAATTGGTTTAGGGTACCTTGGAAGAGATCATGGAGAGGTCAACTGGAAAGTAACTCTGACTTTGTGGCTCAATTTAGACAGTAGTACTATAAGAAGACAGCAAAGACCTATGGCAGTATTATAAAAGAGAAAAAGGAGCTTAAGCTGTATATATTCTGTTACATAAAATTTGTGATGGCTCCCTTTTGTGTCACACTCCAGTACTAGACCAAACCAAACTAGAATGGACTCACTTCTGCTAGGTCCCATGTAGTCGAACTAAACTTTAAAATGTGCCAGTTTACCTGGGTAAGGTGGTACATGCTTGTAATTAATCCCAGAGACTTGGAGGCTGAGGCGGCAGGATCAGAAATTCAAGGCCAGCCTCAGCAACTTAGTGAGACCCTGTCTCAAAATAAAAAATAAAAAAGACTGAGGATGTAGCTCAGGGGTAAAGTGCCCCTGGGTTCAATCCCCCACACCCCCTCATCAAATAAAAACCCCTTTTTTATTCCAGTTTAAATATCCCAGGAGATTCACATTAACTAGTCAGAAGGGGCCCAATCAACATGAGCTGGCACCATTAAGAAGTCCCCTTTAGTCAGGTGCAGTGGAGCACACCTGTAATCCCATCTATTCCAGAGGCCAGGCAGGAGGATCACAAATTCCAGGCCAGCATTGCACACCTCAGTAAGACTTTGTCTCAAAATAAAAATGGCTGGGGATGTAGCTCAGTGTTTGCCTAACATGTGTGAGGCCCTAGGTTCAATCCCTAGTACCACCTAAAAGGTGGGTGGGGGGCCAACTGGATCATTAAACTCAGTTTGTTGAAATTTTGTTTTCTGGCAGCTCTAACAGACTTCTAGCTTTATGACATAATTAAATTTTATCATAAATTGATAGTGTTTTATATACCAAATATCACTATCTCCAAATTTGAAATAACATAATTCTCTGGCTTGATTTAAGTGTTCTTAGATGATTTCTTAGTCCTTAATCTTTTTTGTGGAGGTGGGTACTGGGAATTGAATCCAGGGACACCTTAGCACTAAGCTACATCTCCAGTTCTTTTTATTTTTTTGACATAGGGTCTTGCTGATTTGCTGAGGGTCTCACTAAATTGCTGATTGGACTTAAACTTATGATCCTCCTGCCTCAGTCTTCCAAATCTCTCGGATTACAGGAGTGTGCCACTGTGCCCAGCTAGTCCTTAATCTTTTTTGGGTTTATCTCTTGTTGAGAATCTAAAGAAAGATATGCTCCCCCATGCTCTGCTTTCCCATAGAAAAGAGATATGTGCATATACACAATTTTTAGAAGTTCATGGATACGCTGAAACAAATCCATGGAACTCTGGTGAGAAATAACTACCATTAATGAATATTCCTAATCCTTCAAATCAACCTTTATAGAAACTTGCAAATGTAATCATATTTGTATTTTAAAACATGGCTCATCTATGCCTTATTAAACCATATTCTAAAGGTAATTTTACAGTTTTTTCATGATTGTGAATCATTACTAGCAATCACCACAATGTGGCTAATCCAAGAAATAAAGAAATAGGGCAATACCATTCAGGAGTTCTGTTAAAGTTACAGGCTCTGATGTATAAGGATAATTTTATACTTACTGATCCTGTAGCCTTGGCTGTCTCCTCTCTCATCCATCTGTGTGTCAATTCTTGCAGACCTTTCTTCTAATTCTGTTCCAGTAATAAAGCAGAAAAACCAGCTTGTTAAGTAAAATTGGATCCCTATTGCTGTGAGTCAAGGGGCTCAGCACTGCCTAAGGGCAGTGGTGCTGTAAATGAACAGCTGGCAGTCTTCATAGTGCACTTATTCTAAGGAATAAGCTGTGCTCTGCCTGCTAGAAGTTGCCAAGAGGGTTAGCAGAACGAGACTATTGGTAGAAAGTTTCTCTCTTTAAGAGAAAGTTTTGGCCATCCACGTTAGTTAATTATTAAATCATTCAAAATAACTCAGTGGTAGAGTGCTTGCCTAGCACATGTAAGGCATTGGATTTGATCCTCAGCACCACATAAAAATAAATAAAATGGTACTGTGAAAAAAAAATGGAGATCATGACAGTACTACCTATTCTCACAGGATTAAATAGGTTTATATAGGCATTTATAAACCACACCTGATATATATTGTATGCATGTATGAACATGTAACAACAAATCCCACCATTATATGTAACTACAATGTACCAATTAAAAAATCTGGAAAGAGGGTGTGGTGGTGCACATCTGTGATACCAGCGGCTTGGGAAGCTAAGGCAGGAGGATCACAAGTTCTGAGCCAACCTCAGCAAAAGCAAGGCACTAAGCAACTCAGTGAGACACCCTGTCTCTAAATAAAAGAGTGCCCCTAAGTTCAATCCCTGGTACCCCACCACACACACACACGCACACCAAAAAAATGTGGAAAGAGGAAAAAAAATCAGAACTATACAAGAATCTTAAGAACAACAGTGCCTAGCATTAGAAAGCACTAAGTAAGCATTTGCAATACCATTTTATTAGTAGTACTTAAATTTCAAGTTAGGGAAATAATATATCAAAAATAAATTTCAAAAACTTAAATAAAAATTTCTATATACAAAAAAACTTATTTAAAAAGAATAGAAGAAGCTGGGCGTGGAGGCGCATGCCTGTAATCCCAGCGGCTCAGGAGGCTGAGGCTGAGGACTGCGGGTTCAAAGCCAGCCTCACCAGGGCAAGGTGCTAAGCAACTCAATGAGACTTTGTCTCTAAATAAAATACAAAATAGGGCTGGGGATGTGGCTCAGTGGCCAAGTGCCCCTGACTTCAATCCCTGGTTCCAAAAAAAAAAAAAAAGAAAAGAATAGAAGAGGGCTGGAGTTGTGGCTCAGTGGTATAGCAATTTGCCAGGCATGTGTGAGGCCCTTGGTTCAATATTCAGCACCACAAATAAATAAAATAAAAAAGATCCATTGACAAAAAAAAAAAAAAAGAAAGATCCAATCCAAAATGGAACCACAAAAAATAAGACCATACACAATACCTATATAAAGAAAACAAAGATTCTGAAGGTTTTAAAGGTTTAGACAAAATTATTGTGCCCATGCATGAATATATAACAATGAAACCCAAAATTATGTCCAATTATAATGCACCAATTTAAAAAATTGGGGGAAGAAAAGATTTAGAGACATTCTACATTCTTCTTTTTTTTTTTCTTCCAGTGCTAGGACTGCACCAGCAAGCCTTGCTCTGTGCTACATACCCAATCCCAACATCCACGTTATTTAGTATCAAAGCTAAAATACAATACAGTTTTTCTTAAATTACTCTATGAATTTAACGAAAATATCAAAATAGCCTTTTGGGGAACTCAACAAAACGATATTTAACATTCATCTAGAAGAATAGAAAAAATTTTTAAAATATTAGTAATTTAGGGTTTAGGTGGAGTAAGAATTATTCCCACTACGTATTAAAACATACCATGAGGGCTGGAGATATTTGCCTAGCCTTGGATTTTGGGTTCAATCCCCAGCAGCACAAAAATGAAAAGCAAAACAAAACAACAACAACAAAAAACATACCCTGCATTGAAATAGGGAAAACGAGAACAAACTACAATTCAATTTAGAAAAATCCAGAAATAGATACATAAATACAAAGGTTTTAACAAAGAAAGAAATGCAAATGGAAATTTATTCTATGATAAATTTATTCTATGATAAAGATGGTATTTCAGATAAGCTGAGGAAAAAGATTACCCAATTAAATATGGTACAACATCTGCCCAGAAAGGAATAAAGTTGGATCCATGTTAAATTCTGCATAAGCCAGGGTTCTGTGCAAGAAATAAACCCCTCTAGATACTTCAAGTAGAAAGGAATTTAATTGAATTAGGTTTTTACTAAATCACTAAAAGAGCTGCAGGAGCAGAAACTCGAGACTGAAGGTCTACCATCTGTGACTCAGGAAGCGAACGCTGCTGCCACCACCAACAGCATTACCTCCTACTCAGGAAGCTGGTAACAAGATACTGACCTGGAATCTGGTTGCTATAAACAACTGTCTACACTGGCAAAGTCACAGAAGAAGATGGCCTCTGCCTCCTTTCTACTTTCCAAATCTTAACCAAATGTACACTATTGATAGAATCTAAACTGTTCAGAACATTCGAAGTCTGCAAAGCTTCACTTCAGTGGGAGGTACTGGACAGAATGCTAAGTATCAAGAAACAATACCTAATATATATTTTCATATTAAAATCAATTTCAGATGGATAAAAATTATTTATAAAAAACTGAAATGAGGACTGAGGATATAGCTCAGTTGGTAGAGTGCTTGCCTCGCAAGCACAAGGCCCTGGGTTCAATCCCCAGCATCGCAAAAGAAAAAAAAAGACAAAAAAAAAAAAAACTGAAATGAATCTATCAAAATGTTCTAGAAGAAACCATGGGTGAATTTATTATCTTAGAATAAGAAAGCATGAAATTCTGAAACCAAAAAGGAAAATTAATGGATCTATCTGCATAAAAATGAAAAATAGAGCTGTGGGTATGGCACAGTGATAAAATACTTGCTTAGCATATGTGAGGTCCTGTGTTCAATCCTCAGCACCATACTCCCCACCCCACCACACACAGATTAATGATATCAATACATTATTTGTAAGAGCAAAACTCTGAACATGAGTAATAAATAAAATTATGGTCCATCAAATGACAGAACACTCTTAGTTGTAGTAAAAGGAGATTTGAAATAAAGATGTTACCCTTGAATAACAAACACATCTGCAAACATATCCTTATGTGATCTAACCTTAAAGAGATACATTGTTTTTTAAAAAGTCATTAGGAGTTATCTTGGTAGGAATTTTATGGTACCTCTGTTTCTTCTTTGTAACTCTGATTTTGAATTTTTGAACTTTCCAACTTTCTCCTCCTTACTCAGAAAAAAATAAACTCAGATATTTTTGTAACTATATATTTTATTTCCTCTTAGAATACTCATGATTATTTTTGGTTTTCTAGTTTAAACATATATCATTTCAAGATTATGTAAAATTGTGATCTTTAGAAGTATCTAGCAAGACAGTACACTGTGAAATCGCTCAATTAATGACTGAATTATTTTACACACAAAACTGTGAATTTCAGTTGAAAGTAAAACTACACTATTAGGAAATGGTTCTATCATACATACACATTTACAGTTTTTACCTTTATATCTTCATTTAAAATCATTTTCCCCAAAAAAACTATACTTCCACATGAGATAGATAAGTATTTAATACTTGATTAGTACATATACACAAGTGGCTGTGAAAATTACCCATAACTTTAATTCTGGCTCCAGAGGTTAAAAAAAAAGAAAGCATTTTAATATTTCTTATCACCTATAAAGCAGCAACAATATTTAAATTATTAAAGGTGGCAAATCCAACAACACATTATCATAAACAGTCCTTTAAGAAATATATTTCAAAGTCATAGTTCCATAAAATATTTACATTGTTTAAATTACATGATAGCAACATTTTCTTGTTCTATTTTTAGTTGAACATATTAATAAAAAAAACTCTACATCACTCCCTCTGAAGCTATTCGTCTTTAGTAAAGGAGATTTTATCCTTGGGTTTATTCAGCATCTTTATATCGTCCAGCAGCTTCTTAGGTGTTAAAATGTGTGTAGAACCTGGAAGAAGAAAAGAGAAATTTTCAGAGGCCAGCAATTAAACTGATTTTCCTTGGTTCAATATTTTGTCTTGTCCTTCAAATATGCAAAGTGCAACAGCTTTAGGGCAAATTAACAACATTTCTATAGACGTTTTCCTGAAATACGCCTATACTGCACTATTTCCTTGTCTCTGAACATGCTCAGTAACCCTTCAGAAAACAGCCAATTCCTAGTGTTCTGTCTACTTTGTGTCACCTATTAAAGAGTGAAACTGGGAATTTTCTCTATTCTCATAACAAAACTCCAACAGTTGTCATTTAATAACAGAGAACCTCTAAGCAATACTGAAGATCAAGGCCTGACATACAAATCCTATGCCTCCATGGGTTAGAAGAGTTTAACCATCAGTGGCTTTGACTGAAATTCTTTTTTTGGTATCAGGAATTGAACCCAAGGGTTCTTAACCACTGAGCCATATCCCCAGATCTTTTTATATTTTATTTTGAGACAAGGTTTTGCTAAGTTGCTTAGGGTTTCTCAAAGTTGCTGAGGCTGGCTTTGAACTTGTGATCCTCCTGTCTCAGCTTCCCAAGTTGCTGGGATTATAGGCGTGCAGCACCACACCCAGCTTGACTGAAATTCTTTTTTGTTGTTGTAGATGGACAGCATGCCTTTATTTTTATTTGTTTATTTTTATGAGGTGCTAAGGATTGAACCTAATGCTGCAAATATGTTAGGCAAGCTACAGGCCCAGCCCCTTCACTGAAATTCTTAAAACTGAATTCCTCACAGTCCTTGCCTTTGTGGCATTAATGTCCACAAAATGTCACATTCATGTCCACAAAAATATGTTAATATTTCTGAAGCAGACATGTATTTCTGTGTCCAAAATTATTCAATGATCACACAGAATCATTGGATATAATATTTTAAAGAAACAAGGTCATTTCTCCCAAAGTAGAATATTTAAAAATAAAATTATCAAGCTGGGCACAGTGGTACAAGCCTGTAAGCCCAGCTACTTCAGGATTTAGGGCAGAAGGATCACAAATTCAAGTCCAGTCTGGACTTGACAAGACCCTACTTAACAAGACCCTGTCTCAAAATAAAAGAGATGGGGATGTTGCTCACTGGTAGAGTGCTTGCCTAGCATGCATAAGCTGCTTCTGGATTCAATTTCCAGGTCTATAAACAAAATAAAATAATAAAAAATATCAAATCAGATAAAACACATTTTATGGTTAAAAAATTTTTGCACTCATCAATTTAGTCTTAAATGTATAATATGAGACACAATTTTGCATATATAGTTTTGCATTTAAGATTTGTTTTAAAAAACAAAAAAGGGAAAACAAAAGTCTTACCAATAATAACTTCACAGGATTTATGTGCCTGAGAAACTTCATAAGCACAACGCATTTCAGAATATGTAATTCCTCCGATTACAAAAACAATCAGCTTTGATCCATTTTTTCGGTCCAGTTCTAAATAATTAGTTCTAGGTTTCTGACGAGCACTAAAAAGTAAAGGAAAAAAGTGAACATGTTAAAAACATTTTCAAAGCTACCCTGTTCAGATGCATTTAAAAGCCTAATTTAATCACATTCAACTGTGGTACCAATAACATTGATTTTTAAAATATTTATTTATTTTTGCTGTACTAGGGATTGAACCGAGGGGCACTCTACCACTGAGAAACCTACCCAGCCTTTTTATTTTTTATTTTAAGACAGGTTCTTGCTAAGTTGCCTGGGGTGGCCACAAACTTAAGATTCTTCTACTTTGGCCTCCCAGATTGCTGGGATTATAGGCATATACCTCATTGACCCAAATACATTAATTTAAAGGAAATGACTTAACTATAGTATGAATAGAGCACCCAGAGTTAGGTAGGATAGCCCTATCTATTTCAGCATTTTAATCTTAAAGTAGAATTAACATCCTCCCTTATTTATTTCATATGAAGAAATAATATACATGAAAAGTCTTCAACTTATTGAAATTAAAAAAGAATTGAGAAATGGCACTGAAACAGTAAGATTTTGAAGACATGAAAGGGAAGTGGGGCACATACTGATTTGGAGCTGATGTGGTGGTATAGGGACACCCATTCCTGGAATTCAGTAAAGTATGATGGTAGGAAGCTGGGTTGTAAAGTTAGACCCAAGTTTCAATCCTTATTTTGCTTATTTATTTATTTGGTACGAGGGATTGAACCCAGAGGCACATAAACACTAAGCCACATCCCCAACCCTATTTTGTATTTTATTTAGAGACAGGATCTCAGTGAGTTGCTTAGTGCCTCACTTTTGCTGAGGCTGGTTTTGAACTTGTGATCCTCTTGCCTTAGCCTCCCAAACTGCTGGGATTTACAGGGGTGTGCCACTGCGCCTGGCTATTTTGGTTATTTTTGATTCAGTATGATTTTCGGCAAATTCTTCAAGACTCTTTAATCCTTGAAAGTTGCTTAAGGACTAAATGAAGTAATGTACAGGACATAAGAAGTATATAATCAGGTACTGAGTAAACAGTGAAGAATAATAGCCTTTACTTTGGTCATTTCTTCTCCCAGATGGTTCTAGATCTGCACTGTTCAATATAGTAGCTACTAACCACAAAGAGACTATCTATATTAATTAAAAATTAAGTAACATAAAAAATTCAGTTCTTTACACTAGCCACCTATCAAGTATCCAAAATCCACTGTGGCTAGCAACTATTACGCTAGGCAGT
This sequence comes from Glaucomys volans, assembly GCA_020662805.1. Lineage (NCBI taxonomy): Eukaryota > Metazoa > Chordata > Mammalia > Rodentia > Sciuridae > Glaucomys > Glaucomys volans. The sequence continues at coordinate 463,965 of JAJEJO010000802.1, read as the reverse complement.
GAAGAGAGAGAACATTTCCCAACATTGCAGAAAGTTATAGTGGATAGGACTGCTCTAGAGCCTAAGAACTACTTTTTTTAAAAATATTTTTTTAGTTGCAGATGGACACAATACCTTTGTTTTATTTATTTATCTCTCTGTGGTGCTGGGAATCGAGCTCAGTGCCTCACACAAGCAAGACAAGCACTCTACCACTAACAATTCCAGCCCCAAGAACTACTTTTTTTGTTTACATTGTCCACTGGTAAAAATTTTGAGCTTCTACCAAAAAAAACAAAAAACAAAACAAAAAAAAAAAAAAACAAAGAACAAAAAACAAAAACCCAAATAACCTAAACAATAAATGGGCAAAAGAAATGAACACACACGTCAGAGAAGAAGAAATATGAATGGTCAATAAATATGTTCAACATCTCCAGCAATTAGAGAAATGCAGATTAAAACCACATTGAGATTCCATTTCACTGTACTCAGAATAGCAATTATCAAGATTACAAATAACAATAAATGTTGGTGAGGATGTGGGGAAAAAGGTACACTCATACATTGCTGGTGGGACTGCAAATTGGTGCAACCACTCTGGAAAGCAGTATGCAGATTCCTCAGAAAACTTGGAATGGAACCACCACTTGACCTAGTTATTCTACTCCTTGGTATACACCCAAAGGATTTATAATTGGATTACTAACAGTGACAAAACCACATCAATGTTTATAGCAGCTCAATTCACAATAGCTAAATTATGGAACCAACCTAGGTGCCCTTCAATAGATGGATAAAGAAAAGGCAGTATATATACACAATGTAGTATTACTCAGCCATGAAAAAGAATGACTTTATAACTCTTTGCTGGGAAATGGATGGATGTGGAGACTACTGTGCTAAGAGAAATAAGCAGCCCCACCAGGAGCAGTGGCGCATGCCTGTAATCCCAGAGGTTTGTAAGGCTGAGCCAGGAGGATTGCGAGTTCAAAGTCAGCTTCAATGGCGAGGTGCTAAGCAACTCAGTGAGACCCTGTCTCTAAATAAAATACAAAATAGGGCTGGGGATGTAGCTCAGTGGTTTAGTGCCTCTCCAAAAAACCAAAGGGCAAATATTCTCTCTGATATGCAGATTCTAACATAAAACAAGGGGGGAGAATAGATATGTTCAGTGGATTAGACAAAGGGGAATGAAGGGAAGGGTATGGGGATGGGAATAGGAAAGAGAGTATCTGACATAAATTTCTTATGTTCATATATGAATACACAACCAGTGAAACTCCACATCATGTAGAACCACAAGAATGGGATCCTAATTAGAACAGGTTATACTCCATGCATGTATAATATGTCAAAATACTTTTTTGAGCTTCTATCTGAAAGGTTTATATTTTTAAAATAAACATTTATATACATTTGTAAGTAAACATTAATTCATAAATTATGTATGGATACTAGTATATATTAATAAAGTTTAATTTCTCCTTTTGGAGGAAAAAATAAATACCCAATAGACCACTTTGGAGGCCACTGTTCCGGATGACCTCTAAGGTCCTGTAATATAGGATTCCACAGTGAACTTTTATTAATGTTTTTAGTTTAGCCTTTGGCATGATCATTTCCATTTGCCACCTTAAAGAATGATGGTAGTAAACAAAGTAAAAAAATCAGTAGTTGGTTTTGAAAAATGAAAATAGGAACAAGGCACACTCTTAGCTCTCACACACAATAAGGCTGATTTAAGAATTTTTTCAAGGGAGAGGAATAGAGTTAAGAAAGCAAAAGGAAAGGAGATAAAACTGCTCAAAACAATTATGTGACTTAAATATACTTGAAAAATTAGTAAGAACTTCTATAATGAAAAAACTGAAGAGATGGTTTAAATAGCTTAGACACAAATTTAAGAGACAACTACAGGTTTGAAGACCAAATTAGAAAAATTAAATTTGAAGAACATTTTCCAGAATGAAACGCAAAAAGGAATTAAGAGATATTTAGGGTAGAATGAGAAATGGCAATATTGGAAGCATTTATGAAAGATGTGAACCTCAAATTCAGGAAAACAAATGTAATGAAAGAAAAATAAATCTTTAGATAAACTTAGCATAGGGCATATATAGACTACCAAAACCAAAAAACAATCAGGAAGAAAAGGTAAATTCCCCACAAAGGTGTGGCAAGGCTGAAAGAAAACACATCCTCCCTCACAATTATCTCAAGACCTAAAGTGGGAAATATTATCCACAAGCGTTGGGTAAACAGAACTGTGCACTTAAAAATTCATAGCCATCCAAAGCTGTTCTGTAAGAACAAGGACCAAATGAAAATATTTTCAAACAAAACCATAAAGACTCTACCACTAACAAGACGCCCACTGAGAGAACTTCTATAGGAAATATTTTGGAAAGAAGGCAACTGAGCCCCCCAAAAATAGAGGATGCAAGAAAGCACTGAGCAATGTAACTGGTTAACATTCAAATACAACTGAATAAAAAACAATGTTGATCATTTATTTGATGGGTAATAAAGAAATGTAAACCAAAATAAAGTATATGAGCCAGGCACCTACAATCACCGTTACTCATAAGGCTAAGGCAGGAGAACTTCTAGTGTGAGGGCAGCTTGGGCAACTTAATGAGACCCTGTCTCAAAACATAAAAAGATGCCGGTGATGAGTGATAAAGAACCCCTGGGTTCAATTCCCAGTACTGAAAAAAAGGTATACAACATTGAAAGGGCACATTGTATGTATCAAATTGTTTTAAGGTTCTTTTATTGTTCAAAAGGAGGATAGAAACACTAAATTCAGATTTTGTTGAATCAGCTCAGTGGTAAAGTACTCCTGGGTTCAATTCCCAGTGCCTCACACTAGGCAAGTGCTCTTCCACTGAGCCACAACCCAAGTCCTTCGACCCAAAATTAGTAGCTATGCAAAAAAAAAAAAAAAGTATGTGTGATTCATGCTTTGGGGAAAAAAGTCAATAGAAACTGACTGTAAGTATACCCACATGTTGGATTTAGTAAAGACTTCAAAACAGTTATTACAAACACATAAAGTATGCTAAAAATTCAGTAACCAATAGGGTCTCTCAACAGAAACTAGGATTTGAAGTGAAGCTCAGGGGTAGAGTACTTGTCTACCATGTGTGAGGCCCTGGGTTTGATTCCCACCATCACAAAAAAGGGGAAAGAAAAAAAGAAATGAAAACTAAAAAGGGACCAAATGGAAATCCTAAATGTGAAAAGTCCCAATCAATAAATGGGCCAAGGAAATGAACAGACACTTTACAGAGGAAGATCTACAAGCAATCAACAGATTTATGAAAAAAATGCTCAACATCCCTCGTTATAAGAGAAATGCAAATCAAAACCACCTTAAGATTTCATCTTACTCCAATTAGAATGCCTTTTATTAAGAAATACAGGCAACAACGGGTGTTGGCGAGGATGTGGGGAAAAGGGTACACTCATACATTGCTGGTGGGATTACAAGGTGGTGCAGCCACTCTGGAAAGTGGTGTGGAGATTCCTTAGAAAACTTGGAAAGGATCCACCATTTGACCCAGCTATCCCACTCCTTGGCCTATACCCAAAGGACTTAAAATCAGATTACTACAGTGATACAGCCACATCAATGTTCATAGCTGCTCAATTCACAATAGCTAGATTATGGAACCAACCTAGATGCCCTTCAATAGATAAAGAAACTATGGTATATATACACAATGGAATATTACTCAGCCATAAAGAATACAATTATGGCATTTGTAGGTAAATGGATGATGTTGGAGACTGTCATGCTAAGTGAGATTAGCCAATCCCCAAATCCAAAGGCCGAATGATCTCTCTGATAAGTGAGTTATGATGCATAATGTGGGGTGGAAGGGAGACAAGAATGGAGGAAGGATAGATAGCACAGAGGGAAGGGAGGGGTGGGGTCGGGGTGGGGGGTAATAATAACAGAATCAGACATCATTGCCCTGTGTACATGTATGAATGCACAGATGGTGTGACTCTACTTTGTGTATAACCAGAGAAACAATAGCTGTACTCCATTTGTGTACAATGAATCAAAATTAATTAAAAAAAGTAATGAAATTGTCAATATTAGAATCCAGCAATATACTAAATATATTGAATATGACAAGAAAAAAAAGTAAATGTGAAAAGTATGTTAACTGAAATGAAAGTCAGTAGATGGTCTCAAAAGCTGATTTGACACATCAGAAAAATAAGTGAAACTAAATACACACAATCCTTATAATTAAATACAAGGTAAATAATTCTTGTAATTAAATACAAATTACAAGAACAGCAAAAACTAACTAAATAAACAAATAAATTAGAGTTCCAGTGACCCTTGGGGTGGTGTCAAATCCTCCTATGTTTACATAATAGGAATTTTAAAAGGAGGAAAGGAGAGGAAAAAAAGTTGAAATCATGCCTGAAAACTTCCTGAATTTGATGAAAATCATTAACTTGCAGATTCAAGAAACTGACAAATCCCAGGTAGAATAAACACAAAGAGAACTGCAATGAGATACAACATCAACTGCTGAAAGTCAAAGATTAAAAAAAAAGAAAAAATCCTGTAAAACACAACTCAAGACACTGTTTAGTATACAAATATAGATAGAAAAAGCATAAAGACGTACAGGTGAAAAACACAAAATTAAGGATAGAGAAGAAAGGGAAAATAATAAAACTAGAGAGTAATAGATAGGAAATGTGAATTGTATTTATAATGATTAATTTGTTAAGCTGGGTATTTGAGTATAAGGGTATGCATTATAATATTCTCTGTATCTTTCTAAATGTTGCAAATATTCCATCATAAAGATTGTCAAAAAACCCTCTGCTGGGTTGGGGTCATAGCTCAGTGGTGGAACACTTGCCTGGCATGTATGAGGCACTGGGTTTGATCCTCAGTGCCACATAAGAATAAATAAATAAATAAATAAAGGTATTGTGTTCATCTATAAAAAAACAAACAAAACAAAACAAGCCCTCTGCTATGTGAAAAGAAAGGTGGGGGACTTTTTAATTTATTAAATAAATAAAATATATATGACAATATTTTTAAAAATAAAGTATGTTTTCATATTGCTTACCTGAACTTATTTAAAACAGGTTACAGTTAAAGAAAAACTACCTCTGATGTGACTCTATGCTTCAAAGAGAGTTGCCAAATACAAGAGTACATAAGTACAAGTACCTATGTACTACTTTCAGTTCTGAGTCTGTAGCAGCACACTGAAAATTTCACTGACTTTCATTTATAGGTTTTACCTTACAGCTCCAGAGCCATTCCATACTGCTGGACACTGAGAACAATACGGCCACTCTTTTGAATCTAATCTATTATCAATGGCATCCTAGAGAAAAAAGAGTTAACACCATCAAAAAGATGTTTTAAGTTCAAGACTTCTGTTTGTTTTGAGTGAAGGACAAAACTTATATTTATAATAAATAAACATTAAGAATATATAAACAGGGCAGGAGTTGTGGCTCAATGGTAGAGTGCTTGCCTGATGTGTGAGGTCCGGGGTTCAATCCTTAGCCCCACATATAAACAAACAAACAAATAAAATATCCATTGACAACTAAAAAATATTTTTTAAAAAAATCATCAGATAAGACTGATCCTTTCTTCAAACTCAGTTCCTTCAAAAACTAAAGTTATCATTTACTTACTTATTAAACTAACATTTATTGCCGACCTATCTTTCTTTATTAAGAGGGTACCTGCATTGGCATGAGGACCTTTTAACTATAGAGTGTTAGGGGTTTCCAAATACTATACCAGTTCTGACATACCTTTGTTCAGTGCTGCATTTCATGATATACTTAAGTATAATGGATATACTTTATACACAGATTATATATGCTTTATTAGCATATTAGTCTATAACTTACAAAGATTCAAGTTCACACTTTTTATAATTAGGTCTGTATGATCTAAAAAATTTGGAGCCAGGTGTGGTGGTGCATATCTATAATCCCAGTGGCTTAGGAGCTAAGATTTAGGAGGTTTCCAAGTTCAAGGCCAGCCTCAGCAACTTAGCAAGACTGTGTTGCAAAATAAAAATTAAAAAGGGCTAGGGATATAGCACAGTGGTTAAGCACCCCTGGGTTCAATCTTGGGTACCAAAAAAACTGTGTTTCAGGAGAAATCTTAAAAACCCAAGATTGTCATTGATTTAATACGAAAATTCTTTTCAAAGTGACTAAGAAAGTTAATTTTTATTTTAAAAATACCAGCTTAAGATAAGTCACTTAGTTTTGCATAACTGCTGAAGGAAAGGGGAAAAAAACACTTATGTTGCCAAAAACAAAATTTAAGTTCTTTAGATTTTTCATGTATGTTTACACATGTATAAATGAGTCAAGCAAAACAGACAAATCATAGTAATATGGTATATACCAAATTAGCACCCAAAGGAAAATAGAAATTAAAGTTTAAGTCAAAGGAAAGTTGGAATAAATTACTATTTTACTGAGCTCATAAGGCAATTTTTAAATGAGCTTATTTAATAATTTCCTCTAATTGAATACTATTTCCTAAAAAACAAACAGCTCTAAAGGCATTATTCATATGTCAGATCTAATAGAAACTACAGTGAAGTTCACATTTTAATCACTAATACACTACTAAGAGTACTGGCATTTAATGCTTTCTAATCGTGGTACAAATGTGAATGTTATTCTGTTGCATTTTCATTTACATAAATCACATTTATACTACATGTAGTTATTTAAACAATAGTATTGCTTTTCATAAAGCAGACATGTGCTTATTTTTATTTACTTATTTATTTTGGGACAGACAGTGGTGTGTTTTTCTTAGCAAAGAATCTTCAAGAGCATCCTCTCCTCCCTTGACCCCAGATGTAGCCTTTTTTGGTGAATCCACCAAGCACTGCAGAAAATTCCTGCCCCATTAGACATGCTCAAAATGACAACTAAACATAAAAAGAGTTCAAGAATACTATAGAAGGCACTCAGAAGTAAGCAGAAACTTAAATATATTTACCTCCATAATATCTTTGATAAAAGGTGTCCATCGAGAAAGTTGAAAAGTTTCTTCCGCAGACCGATCCTTTCTTAATGGCTTGCCTTGTTGAGACTAATATCATTAGAGAAAAAAAATGTTTAAACCAGTAATTTTATTCAGTAATACAATAATCTTATGATGTTTCTAACAAAGATATTTAAGAAAATACTACATTGTATTTAACTTAAAACTAAGTGGGCTGGGGATGTAGCTCAGTGGTACAGGAATGAACCCTGGATTCAATCTCCAGTACCACAAATGAACAAAAAACCAGAAGTGCAAGTGCTTCTTTAAAAAAGTGGGAATATGTATGGTCACATAACTTCACTGAACAATATTTGAGCTGTAGAGCTAAAATTTATGATAGTGTAAGGAAATATATTTATTAAATAAAAGTATTATAAAAATAATAGGAAAGAATGGGATTCTTTAAAAATGTTTTTAGTTGTAGACAAACACAATACCTTTATTTTATTTACTTATTTTTACATGGTTCTGAGGCTGGAACTAGGCAAGCACTCTACCACTGAACTACAATCTCAGTCCAAGAATGGGATTATAGAGTTCTTCCAAATTTGACTTTGAGCCTAAATTTTTAAAGCAAGAGAATATAATTATAATTATTTTTTGTGCTATATTAAAATTTAAATATATAACTAAAATGACAATTGCTATAAATGAATCATAAAGAGAAAATAAGGAGCAAATTATAATAGAAGTTGCAGAACACAAATTCACTAGAAGAGTGTATCTGTCCAAAATACTTTTATATGGAAATAAGAAATCAAGATTTTTAGGTTTTAATTGCTTAATCAAAATCTACACTATGAAATTAAGAAGACTACATGAATTCCCACATTAATAACAAGATTAACTCAAACAACCCCACACATACATATATGTAAGAATACATACAATGTAAGGTTTCTTACTTGGGGAACAATGGGAACACCAAGGTAACTCCAGTTACGAATCATGTCACTCTCATTTTCTATCTTTACATTCTGGATCAACCTGTCCAAATTTTCTTCTGTAGTTCCTTAGATAAGTAAAAATATGAGGGTGTACATTTACATAATTGCTACTGCAATCAATTCTAGGTTATAGGTAATATGAACAAAGATTTTTAAAAACCAGCCAGTCCAAGAAAAAATGAAAAGAAAAAAAGACCCCCAAAAAGCACACAGTCCAGTTATGCCCCCTTAGGTCTTCTATTTCCTATTTTAACTTGTATTTGCCTTAACCAATGTAAGTCACTACCTTTGAGTTCCCAAAGATTCTCTCATGATTAGTAGAAAACCACTTATTAAAAAATGACTGCAGAACTGGGTACTTTAATGCATTAATGAATATAAACAGAATATCAATTACCATTAGTACTGAAGATATAAAGTAGGATTGCTCTTATTTTATCACAATTATCATGATTTTTGTTGAGCAAAACTGGAAGAAGTACTCGCATAGCATCTTTTACTTTCTGTCCTTCTGCATCAGTTCCAAGTGCCAGGTCCTTAATGAAAATAAAAAAGTCAGTGGTCTCTAACCCAAATTAATTTTTTAGTTAAAAATACCTATTATAAAGTCATCAAATTTTTACAGAACACTTACACATTTCACAGGAAAATGTGGACATCATTTTACAAATTGTAAACTATTTGTACAAAATGCAAAAGATCAAAAAATAAATTAGAGAAGATAATCACTGATCTAAACCAATGCTATCCAATAGAGTAGTCACCAGTCACATGTGACTACTAAGCACTTGACATGTGGTCAATATGAATTAAGATGTGCTGTGGATACAAAATACCAGATTTTGAATAACTGATGTGAAAGAAAGTAAAATCTCATTAATAATTTTTATGTTTATATGTTGAAAAATTTTTGGATATATCAGGTTAAGTCAAATATATTTTGAAATTTAATTGCACTTTCTCTTTTTAATGTGGTTATTAGAATAATTAATACTATACACAGTTTAACATTGTTTCTATGAAGAGCACAATGATCTAAACGGTTGAAACATTATTACACAAAGCTTCTTAAAACAAGTTAAATGGGCCTATGTAGGGCTCTGTAGGGTGCTACACTCAATGCTGGACCCCATGAGAAAGTCCTGCCAACACTGCTATCCTGAAATAATGCTCCAAAAACTTAAATCATTCCATTCAACCAAAAATACATAATCACAGATTAGGAAGGACTGCTTACTAAGATATTTCCAGCATGGCACTATTGGGAAGTAGTAGAAACTTTAAGTGAGGCCTAGTGGGAGATCTTCAGGTCATTGTGGATATGTCCCTGAAGAGGATAGTGGAACTCCTGACCCTTCTTTTTTCTCTCATTTGATTTTTGGCTGCAATACAACAGTTTTGCTCTGACATGCACTGATGCCATGTGCTGCCTTACCACAGGACTAAAAGCGACAAGGCCAACTGATTGTGTACTAAAACTTACAAAACTGAACTGTACAAGTGCAAAACCCAGTTTTGATCAACAAACCAAAACTCTGAAGCAAAACCCAGTTTTGATCAACAAACCAAAACTCTGAAGCAAAAAAAAAAAAACCAAACTTACTCATCTTGTAAGCTGATTGTCTCAGGTATTTCTTGCAGTAACAGGAAGTTGACTAACCTTAGTGGGGAATGAGGTATTAACCTGCCTATGTTGGTCTTTTAGAATCTGTGATTTTGTGAAAAATCAACCATTGTATTCAGCAAAATATTACATTTTAACTTACAAAGTTCATTTTGGAAATCTATTAACATATGTATTTCTGACTTTACTCATACCTGTTCGGTTTTGCAGAGCTTTTCTATATTAAGCTTGAACTTATTCATGCAATCCTCTGCTAAATTAAGATGGACAACTTGCTGAAAAGCATAAGAAATCAATCATTTAAAGCATTTTAATTATTTTTATGTAAACGGTAATATTAAAAGAAGTGAAGAAAACCAAGGGCTTTTGTGAAAGAAGGTAAACTACAAGCAAGGGAAACAGCTCAAGAAAGGAAGTAAAAATTAATATGATCAATAGGGGATAATCAGGTCATGGTGGTGCACTGGCACATGCTGCAAATGTTGCATGTAGACTTCTGCTACAATATGCAAGCCGTGTGCCACCTGTGCACGGCCTGTATACCCCCTGCCAATGCATGGCCTTTTGTGCAGAGTACAGCATGGCCATGATCACCAACCAGCCCCCACGCCTGCCAGTGCCTGGTGAAGTCCTCTATGGCTCGGGGAGGTAGAGCACCTTGCCATCAGACTGTTTTGGCTTCAAGCCCAGAACCTCCACCTTATAGCCCACTGCCACCACATCTTCTTAACCTCAGATTCCCTGTCTGCACAATGGGGATAATACCTGCCTAGCTACCTTGTGATTTTACACAGAAGGTGAAAGCAAGATGCATGTCTGGGGGGAGGGGAGGGATAATCAACAAAACCCAGAATGGAAATGCTGAACTTGTGATGAGTTTGAGAATATGAAAAATAAGATGAGAAAAAAAAAAATACAGTGAGATCCTAAAGACAACAGTTCTTGACTGGGGTGAAACATGATGAAAATGTATAAAAATTATTCTGACAGAAAAACCTGGAATAGCCAAAAAGAGAGAGAGAGAGAGAGAGAGAGAGAGAGAGAGAGAGAGAGAGAAAGAAAAGAAAATCTATCAGACCCCCTAGCTTAAAACCTCCTAATCTACTAATATATAGTAACTACAATAACACTGGTCAATCTACTTCTAAATTCCTATGAGGTCGATAAATACTAAAATTATTCTGTTTAGCAGTTCAAGATAAAGATAAAAAAGTTTAAGCTTGCTTTGAAAAAATCTAAATAACATGTAGAAGTGTTATTGGGAAGTTTGATATTGGGATATTTCACAGTCTTAAAATTTTAGAGGACAATACACAAGAAGTATTCCATGAAACTCACTGCTAAACTTAACTAAAGAATTGGATAGATCAATAAACTGTTAATAATAAAGCACCTTACAGACAGCATTGCTTACCTTAGTAATCTGTTTGCGAAAGTGGGGCATCTTTTTCATCAGTTGGGTAAGAGCACTAAGTGATGTCTAAGAAAAATGAAAAATATTTTAAGTAAATCTACGATTAATTTGCTTTGTTACAACTTCTTAATTCTGGAGTATTAAATATTATCAAATTTAGTTAATTTACTAAACATTTGGCAAATTTTTATTTATTTATATTTGGGTACTGAGGATAATCCACGGGTGCTTTACCACTGAGCCATATCCCCAACCATTTTTATTTTTTGAGACTGGGTCTCACTAAGTTGCTGAGGCTAGCCTCGAACCTGTAATCCTCCTGCCTCAGCCTCCCAAGTTGCTGGGATTATAGGTGTACACCACCACACCTGGCTACATTTGGCAAATTTTAAAAGAAAACTTCATGAAGCTTTTAATATCAGTCACAACAAAGATGATATCAAAATTATTCTCCCCCCACAAATAAAATTAAAAAGGACAAATAAATAAAACAAGAACTTTCAGGCAATGGACAAAAAACAGCTCTGAATGAAGGAAAGCACAGAAGATCCTTGCATTCACCCTGCATTCTCCCTGAAGATGTTTTTCAAAACACACTGAAAATAAAGTAAGTAAACTTTACGAAGAAAACAATTTTCTCTCTGGGCAAAGAAAAAAAGAGGTCAGTGTTTGAAGCTGCTGAGGTAGGATTTGGGGAGCAGGGTGCTGAGAGAAAGGAACCAGCTAGAATATAACCCAGAAATGTATGGCATGGGTGCCTCTGGGCCCCTAATCTGCACACACACAGGGCAGAAATCTTAAAGGCCTAGTGGAGAACAACTACTGGGTTAACTACTGCACAGAGATTTGAAGGGGTCTTTTTTTTTGGAACCAGGGATTGAACTCAGGGACACTCGGCCACTGAGCCACATCCCCAGTCCTATTTTGTATTTTATTTTGAGACAGGGTCTCACTGAGTTGCTTTGGGCCTTGCTAAGTTGCTGAGGCTGGCTTTGAACTCGCAATCCCCCTGACTCAGCCTCCCAAGTCGCTTGGATTACAGGCGGGCACCACCACGCCCGGCTGAAGGGGTCTTATTGCTAAGAAAATGTTTACACTTTCAGATGAGTAGAGACCTAAGTGAACACCCCAAATTTAGTCCTAGGTCGATGACAGGACTAAGTGCAAAAGTGAAATACACTGATCATAAACACCACCTAACATGAAGTCTCAACACAGTCAACATAATTCTTCAGCAAGTTAACTAACTGCCAGAACAAAGCTTAACACTCTCTGTAGAGAACATCACCTAAAGCCTCTGCAATGTATCACCCACAATATTTAATATACAATTAAAAATTAATAGGTAGAAAAGGAAAGTGGTCAATACTCTAGTGATAAAATAGTCAATTTCTAAGGATCATGTCTGCAAATCACAATTCCTAGTTCAGAAACAATAGCCTTAAGGGAGCCTGAAGGCATCATCAAAAATATTTAATAATAAAAAAATTAAATTAAAAACATAAAATAAAAAAATAAAAAAAAAAATCACTCCAATTCTAACAATGAAAATGTACAAATATGTCATTTAGGGATACAGATATATATAGTAGAAACAGGAAGATATGACTGAATAAGATACATTCCAACTTCAGGCAAAAATGAAGGCTTAATCATATTAGTTATGTTCCATTTCTTAAGGTGGATATTAAGTATGCAAGAATTTATTAAACTATTCCTGAAAAAAAAAAAATAACTAGAATGAAGACTATTGATAACTTTGATGACATAAATCTCTCAAAAGTCCCTCTTTCATGGAATCAATACCAGTGGCTTTGAAAAGTTTTTTGAAATCCAACAGCAAGCTGTTATTCCTTGTATTAAGAGTTTTAACATGATGTGTAACATGAATGTTCAAGCTCATTCTGGGACTGGAAAAATGACAAATTTGTCACAGTGATTCTGTAACAGACTGAATTAGATCTAAAGGTACACAGGCTATGGTCCTGGAATCCACTCAAGAATTGGATCAGGAGACATGGTGGCCATGGTTGTATGGCCACCTCTGGTCACATCTGCACTGGAGGCATCAATATGTGTGTTGAGGTGCAGAAGTTACCAATGGAAGGGGCCCATATCGTCATGGGTACCCCTGACTATGCAATATGCTTAACCAGAGATACCTAGCTCCCCAAAACTAATGTGTTTGTTTTGGATGAAGTTCATGAAATGTTAAAAGCTTTAATTCATGGATCACATCTATGACAAATTCCAAAAGCTCAATAGCAATGCCCAAGTTGTTTTGGTGTCAGCTACAATGCCTTCTGAAGTGCTTGAGGTGACTAAGAAGTTCATGAGGGACCCCATTCAGATTCCAATCAAAAAGAAAAGTTTACCCTGCAGGGTGTCTGCCAATTCTCCATCAACACAGAATGAGAGAAGTGAAAGCAGAATACACTATGTGACTTGTATGAAACTCTGACCATCACTCAGGCAGGCCTCTTCATCAACATCTGAAGGAAGGTTGATTGCTCACTAAAAAGACACATGCCCAAGACTTCACTGTCTCTGCCATGCCAGAAGATAAAGACCAAGAACGAGATGTGATTATGAGGGAGTTCCATTAAGGCTCTAACAGTATACTGGTATACTGACATGCACTAGTTTTCTTTAGTCCTCAACTATGATTACACCAACAGGGAAAACTATAGCCTGGTTTTGTCATATGTTTTGGCAGTAAGGATGTGGCTATTAACATAACAAGAGGACCTCTTTGAGACATCATGACATTCTAGGACATCTCTATTGAAGAGACGCTTCTCAGTGTTGCTGACCTCATAGGTGAGGGCTGCCCTACAGCCAGCATTCAATCTTGGATGGGCAGTTTAAGCATAATGGAAGGGGGAAGACAAAGAAACAAAGGGATGGACATTTTGTAATTTTTTTCTTTGAACAAATGTCATTATTTGAGGCTAAAGAACAGAACTGTGAACATTTCAGAAAACCTTTTCTTTGGGGTAGGCTCTTGTCCCGGGTGCTATATCTTCCCCCCAAACACTATACCATCCTTAACCTAGTCACCTCTAGATCCCAGAGTCTCTCCCCATCTCAGCTGAATTCCTTGGAAATGACTCAAATCTACAGGGAGAACCCCTGAGTGAGGTTGCTCAGTGGTTTGTCTCTTGGGAGTAAGAGGAGGGAGAAAGTGAGGGAGGAAAGAGAGAGAAGGAAAATGGTAGCTATTTTTACATTATTTTGGACAGCATTTATTGGCTCAAAAAACAATCACCAAATTCAGAATAAAATGACTTGGAAACTCCCACATACTCAGAAGCAGTCCCAAGAGGATCCAGATATCGGAGTTAGCAAAGATTTCAAAGTAACATGTTAATATTGAAGAAAACAAAGGAAAAGATGGACTACAAAGATCAAAAGACAGAATATTTCGACAGAGAATTAGAATTTATTTCTTAAAAATTCAATGGATATTCTAAAACTAAATGTAAGACTTTAAATTGAAAACACAATGAATGATATTCATGCCATGCTGGTGGGACTCCAAAATGGTATAGCCTCTTTGGAAAACAACTTGGAAGTTTCTTATGAACTTCAGCATATGTATACCATATGACAAAGCAATCCTACTCCTAAGTATTTACCCAAGAAAATGAAAATATCTGTTCACAGATGTGAATGTCCAGTGTGGAAAGAACAATGTTTAATGCAGTTTTATTCATGATTTCCAACAACTGGGAAAGAAAACTCAAATATTCTAAAACTGGGGAACAGATGAACATTCATACAATGGAATACTACTCAGGAATACAAAGTAATGACTCTCCCATTACATGCAACATAGATAAATCTTAAGTGCATTATACTAAATGAAGAAAAAAATCAGAGTATGTTATTTCAGTTATATGACAACTTGGAAAAGGCAAAACTATAGAGATAAGAAAAAGATCAGGTCTGGGGTTGTAGCTCAGTGGGAGAGTGTTTGCCTAGCACAGGGGTTCAATCCTCAGTACCACATAAAAATAAACAAAATAAAGGCATATGTTCATCTATAACAAACAAATAAACAAACAAACCAATAACAGCGGTTACCAGTAGATGGGAAAGTTGAGTTCAAAGACTGTCTACAAAGGGCATGTGGGGATTTGGGGGGATGATGGAGCTATTCTAATACCTTGACTGTAATGGTAGTTACCTGAGAGTATGCACAACTGTATACTATGTGGGTGAATTCTACATTACTACTCAATTTAAAAAAGAATACAATGCATTTATTTACAACAACAAATACAATCCATTCATTGGGTTTCATAATAGCAAACTAGACAAGGAAGAAGCCGGAAGTAGGGAATTATTGAGTTTAACAGAAAATAGATTAATGGACAATATTCCATTACACAGGATGCAGACTGGGAAAATAGTACAGAGGAAAAATGCATGCTTAGTGTGTACGAGATCCAGGGTTCAATCCCCAGCACCAAAAACCCAAAACAAATTTAAAAAAAAAAATAAGGGGAGGAGGAAAACAGAAAAAAGAACAAACCTAAGACATGTAGAATATAATTAAAGGATCTAAAATACATGTGCTTGAAACAGAGGGGAGATAATGGGACAAATCAAGATGTGAAGAACTAATGGCCTGAATTTTACAAATACGAGTGAAGTTATCAAACCAGTTATTATAGAAACTTGGCAAACCCCAGGGAGGATAAATATCAAGAAAACCAGACATAGAAAGAAAAGTATTATCATAGTCAAACTGCTAAAAATCAAAGAAAAAGAAAATATTACTAAAAGCACTCTATTCAAAGAGAAAAGAATGATACATGACAGCTGACTTCTTTAACAGAAATTATGGTAGCCAGAAGACAATATCTTGAAATCTTTTTTTTTTTTTTTTTTTGCGGTGCTGGGGATTGAACTCAGGGCCTTGTGCTTGCAAGGCAGGCACTCTACCCGCTGAGCTATATCCCCAGCCCTATCTTGAAATCTTTATATTGCTGGAAAGGGGGAAGGGGAACAAACTTCCCAATTAAAAATTCTAAATCCAGCTAAAGTATGTGAAAGACTTGGAAACAAAGATGTCCTTAGATAAAAAAGAATGTTGAGAGAATTTAATCCAGCCCAGAAGAAGAAAAAACTAGAGAGCAATAGAGAATAAACAACACCAGTCTGGATATATATGTGGGTAATATAAAAGTCTACTGAGTATTTAAAACAAAAAATAGCATCTTCAGTTTATAACATACACTAAAGTAAAATACACGAAACAATAGCACAAAAAAGGAAGGAGAAAAATGGAATTAAACTATTATAAGGTTTCTGAATTATGTAGGACATGGAAAAAGTATACTGCAAGGTAAATTGTGATAAAATAGACATACATTTTTAAATACCTAATACAATAACTAAAAGAAGAATACTAGCTGGGCGTAGTGGTACACACCTGTAATCCCAGTGACTCAGGAGGCAGAGGCAGGAAGATCACAATTTCAATGCCAGCCTCAGCATTTTAGTGAGTCCCTGTCTCAAAATAAAAAGGGCTGGGGATGTGGCTTGGTAGTTGTGCCCCTGGATTCTATCCAGTACAAACAACAACGACAACAACAACAAAGAAAGAAGGGTACTAAAAGGTAAAAACAAAAATGTTTACGTTGAAGATAACATGATATAGTGATAAAAAACTTCATAAAAAAAGAACCTGTGATCCTCCTCCCTCAGCCTCCTGAGTCACTGGGATTATAGACATGTGCCACTGTGTCCAGCCAGGGAAAAATAAACATGGAGGCAGACATCTTAAGCAAAATATTAGTAAGTAGAATCCAGCAATACAGAAAAAGGATAATGCATTGTGAGCAAGACTATTTTTTAGAAAGGCACGGATGGTTTAATGTTAATTTATTTTTTAAATAAATGCAATTCATCCCATTACTAAAACAAAGAATTAAAAATACAATATTGAATTGTATTTTTGAATTTTGAATTTTGTATTTTTGTAAAAATACAATATTGAAAAAGCATTTTAGCTGTAATTACACCTGTAATTCCAGAGGCGTGGGAAGCTGAGGCAGGAGGATCACAAGTTCAAAGCCAGTCTCAGCAACTTAGCAAGGCATTAAGCAACTCAGTGAGACCTCATCTCTAAATAAAAAATGAACTAGGGATGTAGCTCAGTGGTTGAGTGCGGCTGAGTTCAATGACCAGTACAAATTTTTAAAAAAGAAAACAGAAAGCATTTGAATCAATCCAACAATGTTTCCCTATTAAAAGAAAAACACAGGCTGGGGGATGTGGCTCAGTGGTAGAGTGTTTGCCTAGAATGTGAGAGGTCTTAGGTTCGATCCCTAACAAAACACACACAGACAAACATACACACACATTTAAAAACCTGAAGGCAGAAAACAGATGGAATTTGAGACTATTATGTTAAGTGAAGTAAGCCAAACTCAGAAGATCAATGGTCCTATGTTTTCCCTCATATGTGGAAGCTAGAGAGGAAAAAGGAAAAGAAAGGTGAAGGGTGATCACATAAAAAGCAAAGAGAGATCAATAGAATGGAGAAAGGAACCAGGGGGTGGAAGGAGGGAAGAATGGGGAAAGTGCTAGGGAGGGATATTGGCCAAATTATACTGTTACATGATGTGCATGTACTAATATGTAACAACAAATCCTACCCTATGTACAACTACAATGCACCAATTTAAAAAAAAAAAAGGGGGGGGGGGGAAGGACTGGGGATATAGCTCAGTTGGTAGAGTGCTTGCCTAGCATGCACAAAGCCCTGGGTTCAATCCCCAGTACCACAAAAAAAAGGGATTAGAAAAGAAACCTGCTGGCAAACTAAGAATAAAAAAGAACTTCCTTCATCTCATAAAGGATATAACTAAAATCACCTAAAAGTAACATAATATTCAATGATGAAACATGGGCACATTTCCCCTAAGGCTGGGAATGAGATAGGATATTCACTATCCCCAGTTCTATTCCACTTTATACTGGAGGTCTGAGCCAGAGAGGCAGGAGATACTAACTATTAAGAAAAATTATTTAATGTATATAAAGATTATCTGGAAAGGAAGAAAGTCAATTTTCTTTACTCATAGGTGATATTATTGCATCTATTAAAAAATTCAATCTATAAAGTATTAGAATTAAAAAATAAATTTAGCAAGGTCACTGAATTCAAGGTCATATACAAAATTATGTTGTATATACTAACAAACAAAATCGAATTTTTAAAAATTACCATTTATAATAACATCAAAAATCAAATCAATAGGAATAACCAAAAATGCACAATACCTCTAGACTAAAAATTATAGGGGCTGGAGATATAGCTCAGTTGGTAGAGTGCCTGCCTCACAAGCACAAGGCCCTGGGTTCAATCCCCAGCACCACAAAAGAAAAAAAAAAAGAAAAATTATAAAACAATGCTAAGAGAAATTAAACAGCCACATGAGTGGAGCTATACTCCATTTTAATAGGTAAGATGACTTAATGTTTCTGTCAGTTCTTCCCAAATATGTGTGCAAATTCAGTGAAATGTTTTTGTGGACACTGTCAAGCAGAATCTAAAATTTACATAAAAATGCTGAAGTCATAAAATAGCTAAGATGATCTTGAAAAAGTTGAAAGATTTTCACTATCAAATTTCAAAATTAATACAAAGTACATTAAGATAGCACAATATTGGCACAAAGATAGACAAACTGACCAAGAAAAAGAACTGGAGATCAGAACTGGAGATAGACCCAGGCATTTATGGTCACTTGATTAACAACGAATTCATCACTGTCATTCAATGGTGAAAGGGCAGTCTTTTCTATAATTAGTTCTTGAGTAATTGGATGTTTATATAGAAATAAAATGAACCTAGACCCTGACACTTCACACACAATAAAATTACTTTGAGTAACTTACAGATTTATAAAAGCTAAAATGATCAACCTTCTAGAAGAAAACACAGATGAATATATTAATGACTTTGGGATAAGCAGACTTCTTATGTAAGACACAAAAGCACTATGAAAGAAAAATTGATAAAAAAAATTTAATTTAAAAACTTCTGTTCATGACGAGACTTATGAATAGGACTTACATCTAGTGGTAAGAGTGCCCATGAGTTCAAGCCCCAGTACCACACACACAGAGTGGTATATCCCTTTGTTAAGCAAAGCATGTCTGTGTATTTATAAAAATGGTATCATCACTACACAAAAATGAAAAAAGAACTACTGAAAGATGTAATGTGTAAATCACAAAAATACCATGTTAAATCAAAGAAGCTAAGCAAAAAAGATCATATACCAAAGACTCCATATATATGACATTCAAGTAAAGGCAAAACTAATCTATGGTGATAGAAATCAGAATAGTTTACCTCTGGTAGGGTGCTGACTGGGAAAGGGCAGAGGGAACTTTTAGAAAGATGGAAATGTTTTCAATCTTGATTTAGGTAGGAGTTTTATAGGTGCATGAGTAAAAAGTTATCCAGTATACATTAAGATTTGTGTGCTTGCTGGGCACAGGTAATCCCAGGAAGGTTGAGACAAGAGGATCGTGAGTTCAAAGTCAGCCTCAGCAACTTAGTGAGGCCCTAACTAAGCAACTTAGCGAGACCCTAAGCAACTTAGTGACATCCTGTCTCAAAATAAAATGTAAAAAGGGCTGGGGATAAGGCTCAGTGGTTAAGTGCCCCTGGGTTTAGTCCCCAGTACCAAAAAAACAAAAAAGGAAAAAAAATGTGTGTGCTTTACTTATGTAAATGATTCAGTATAAAATACCCAACAGGGGCTGGAGATTTAGCGCAGTTGGTAAAGTGCTTGCAAGCACAAAGCCCTGGGTTCAATGCCCAGCACCGCAAAAAAAAAAAAATATCCCAATAGTACACTGAAGTTGACTAAATCGTCTTTTAAAAATCAACATTAATGAAGCCAGACACACAAAATGTTGCTGATTTTTGATGAGACATGAGTACACAGGAGTTTATTTTCTCTAATTCGGTGTTAGAATGTTCCCCAAATGGAAAGTTAAATAATTAAAATAAAAATTCAACACTAAGTTTAAAACTCACCTTGCCATTATTTTGAAAGTTAAATAAGATTCTTACCTTTCCTTCTGTTGCTTTCTTTGTTGATGAAATTTCCTTCATAAGCTTTGGAATTTCCCTGTAAAATTGTGAAGAAATTCTTTAAATTTCTAAGGTGGAATATTTTTACAGAACTATTTTAAAGTTATAAAATGTACTACAACAAACTGAATACCTAAAAATATGGAATAAAAATTAAAATAGGTTCACATACTCTAGCACAACTGCAATATGCCGATGTCGAATTCTGACCCAGAGGTCATCATCTTCTTCAAGGATTGCCTCTTTTTCTCTTCCATCTGTTTTGTATCTGCAAGTACACAAATGAAAAACTTTTGGATATTTTTTCCCCAAAAGTGGAAGAAACATTTTCATGAAAAATACTTTTGAAAAACTGAAAAGTACATATATATACTCAATCCACTATTTAAGGAGGATAATGAATACCTACTCAAAACTAAGGTACATTGCTATCTTTTTTTTTTTTCTTTTGGACTGGGGATCGAACCCAGGGGTACTTCCATGGAGCAACATCTCCAGTTCTTTCTCTTTTTTATTTTGAGATAGGGCCTCACTAAGTTGCTGAGGCTGGCCTCAAATTTGTGATCCTCCTGCCTCAGCCTCCTGAGTCACTGGGAATACACGTGTGCCACCACATGCAGCCATACTGCTATGCCTAGCAAGATATTTTTATTCCTAAATATTAGGTTTATAAAGTTTGGGAAAATGGTATCTTAGAAAGCAAAAATTCAATGTCCTACAAACTTTAAGTACAAGTCTGAATATACTAACCATTTGTGTTCCAATTGCTTAAAACAGTGTTAATAGATCACAGCACAACTATCAGACAGGCATTAAGAATAGAAATGTCGGGGCTAGGGATATAGCTCAGTTGGTAGAGTGCTTGCTGTGGAAGCACAAGGCCCTGGGTTCATACCCCAGCACCGTTAAAAAAAAAAAAAAAGGAAAGAAAAAAAAAAAAGTCACCCTAATGTAATCCTATTGAAGGTATTTCAGAGTTGACACAAAATTCACAAACATCTATCATCTATTTCTTTATTCTTCCATAATCCTATAATTTATATCTCCTTTAATGAATAGTAAGTGAAAGACTAATATAGTCATAAAAACATTGTGATGGGCTGGGGATATAGCTCAGTTGGGAGAATGCTTGCCTCGTAAGCACAAGGTCCTGGGTTCAATCCCCAGCACCACAAAAAACAAACAAACAAACAAACAAACAAAAAACCCAAAACACATTGTGATAGTTTTAATGAATTCTACTTAAGTGACCAGCAATTCAAGGGGTTCATGGAATACTCAAAATGAGTTTCATAACAGCTTCCCCTAATGGAATTTCTCCCTTTTTATTCCAGATATCCCCTTTCCGTTTAGGTCCTACCTAAAAAGTCATTCACCTGTGTGGTCTTAATTATAGATGCCCAAAGATCAAATGGCTGTACTTTATTACAAGACAGCATTAATAGTAGGAAGCACTTTTGTCATTTAAAATGCCATTTTGTACTTAAATAATCTTTGACTTTTATGCGATTTACAAAGATTAATCTAGCAGCAAACCTGGCAACACTCAATGTCAATGAAATCCCTTAAGAGTAGATTTTAAAAGGTGATTAAGATGAACAACACAATCTGGATACTCAGAATTTCCAGATTATTTTGTTTCCATCAAAACTTGGGGGGCGGATCAGCAAGGAGGTGAATGGCGACAGTGACATGAGCATGGGGGAAAGTAGCAGGCAATAAGATCAAATAATAATGGAGGGAGAGCAGAGATGATGGCCTTGAAGACCACTGCAAGGACTCTGGCTTTTACTATGAGCTGGGAAGCCATTTAAAGGTTTTGAAAAGTGATATGATACAAACTGACCGAGGTATTACCAAGACATTTTTTTTTAAACACTGTGTTGCAGGTAGACTGAAGAAGCAACAGAGACCATTTAGAAGCAACTGCAATAAACAATATGAAAAGTTATATTGACTTGAACTAGTTTTAATTATGGATAGGTTTTGAAAATGTAGCCATAAAGGTGTGCCAATGAATCCAATGCTTTTGAACTTGACTGGTTGTTAAGGTGTGAGAGAGATGACTGAAATTTTTGGTTTAAGTACTTTTTTGGGGGGTGGAGTGGTACCAGGGATTGAATTCAGGGGCACTCGACCACTGAGCAACATCCTCATCCCTATTTTGTATTTTATTTAGAGACAGGGTCTCACTAAGTTGCTTAGTGCCTCATTTTTGCTGAGGCTCGTCTTGAACTCTCTATCCTCCTGCCTCAGCCTCCAGAGTTACAAGTGTATACCACTGGGCCTGGCTTGGCTTAAGTAACTATAACTGAACAATAGAATATTACAACACTGAGAATGGAGGATAAAGAACGAGACTGTGAAAACTGACTTTTGGATTTAGCAACAGAGAAGTTAGTTAACTAAAGTATTTTTTACTTTTAATAATAAATCATTTCCTATATTGGAAAAAAAAATTGCTGGGAATAGTGGCACCCACCTATAATCCCCGCTACTTGGGGAGGTTGAGGCAGTAGGATATCAAGTTCAAGGACAGTCTCAGCAACTTAGCAAGACCCTGTCTCAAGAATAAAAAATACAAAATAAAAGGGGCAGGATCAGCTGGTGTGATGGCACATACCTGTAAACTCAGGTCCACAGGGGACTAAGATAGGAAGATCACAAATTCCAGTGAAGTCTGGGCAATTTAGCAAGACTCTGTTTTGAAATAAAAAATAAAAAGGGCTGGGGATGTAGCTCAGTAGTTGGGTGCTCCTGGGTTTAATACCTAGTACTTCAATCAATCAATCAATCAATCAATCAAATTATGACAAAGCACAGGGAGTTTATACTAATCTGTGAATTTTTTTGATTCAGGGAAAGGTGATGTAGTGTCTTAAAAAAAAACTAAACCTAGTTTAAATGCAAAGCTATAATTTATATCTACATTATTTATACATATCAAAAATTTTTTATTATCAGTTTATTAATTCATTGTTACATCTCTTGAGTTGTTTATAGACTGAAAAGAAAAATAGAGGTAATAATACTCCTTCAGAAAATTCTAAATAAAGAGCTAAAAATGACCTTCATATTAGAAAAAGAGGTATGTTGATTTTTCTATGTTAACTAACATTAACAAATCACACAGAAAACCTCAGAAATCAGGATGTGACCAGAATGCAAATTAAAAATACAATAGAAAATACAAATTATTTTAACAATTTTTTTTAAGAAAAATCATTAAGTACTATAATTATCAAAGACTGCAGAGGGTTAGGGATATAGCTTAGTGGTAGAGTGCTTGCCTTTCATGCACAAGGCCTTGGATTCAACCCCCAGTACTGGGAGGAAAGTTGTTCATACTTTTTTAATAAAACCACAAAATTAATTTAAACATAAAATTTCAGAAAACTAATTTCCATTTTTACCACTGTACTCAAGGAGTGTACTCAAGGAATAAATCTTGGCTGAAAATGCCAATCTGAAAAAACATAATTAATGCATACATATACATACCCATAAATGATATAATGAGATTAGTAAAACCATTGCTTGACAGAGTCTATTTCACATTACATTAGCTTTTTAAATGACATTACTTTTAAGGTAAATATGCTTATATCAAGATTAAGTAAATTAGGTTTAAGGTTAAGTAGGTAAAACTGTGCCTATTCTTTTTTCCCTGTTTTTAAAAAATTGCTTTGTTCTATTTAGTTATATATAACAACAGAATGCACTCTGACTCATTGTACACAAATGGAGTACAACTTTTCATTGGTTGTACACGATGTAGAGTCACACCATTCATGTAATCATACATGTACATGGGGTAATGATGTTTGTCTCATTCCACTATCTTTCCTTCCCTCTGCCTCCTCCCCTCCCCTTGCCTATTCTTAAAGCCATCCTACTTTGTTTTCTAGTATCTTAATCTTTTTTTTTTTTTGGAACCAGGGATTGAACTCAGGGACACTCGGCCACTGAGACATATCCCCAGCCCTATTTTGTATTTTTATTTAGAGACAGGGTCTCACTGAGTTGCTTAGGGCCTCGCTAAGTTGCTGAGGCTGGCTTTGAACTCGCGATCCTCCTGACTCAGCCTCCCAAGTCACTTGGATTATAGGCGTGCACCACCATGCCCAGCTTTTTTTTTTTTTTTTTTGCGGCGCTGGGGATAGAACCCAAGGCCTTGTGCTTGCGAGGCAGGCCCCCAATCTTTTTAAGTACATTATATAGACAAGACACTTTTGGGTGTGTGAGTCAGAATAATCACTGCCTAACCATTTTGAATGCTATTTCCACTTCAAAAAATATAATAGTCTGATGTTTACTTTTAACACAAGTGAAAAAGCAAATTCCACCTGTTTAAATGTAGCTTTGCTGTAGACTAGTTAAGGAGGCAAACACATTGAAAAAGTTCCAAAGCAGTCAAATTGTACATTAACTGACAAAGTCAATTTGTTTTTTTAAAGATTATGATTATAGGTGTAAGAGAATAGTAGTCTCTGAATAAGAAAAGTTACAAGTTTTTCAGATTTCTGATCCTACATAAATCATTAAATGCTCATTATTCTATCCTAATTGTATACACCCTTTATATGCCCTTCAAGTTATACTTGCTTGTATGTATCATTCTCAATTGGTAGTAGATCATATGCCATTGCCTGAAAGGTCAGTTCATGCAGGACAGTGGACACAGGATCAAAGCCACGATCAATTATTAAGAGCTGGGAATGAGTTTTACCCTAGAATAACAAGATAAATTTATCTTAAGAAATTTCAATTTCTTTGTGAACATATTTTTAATATACTTAGAAAATAAAAGCAGACTTTTCCTAAGTTCTGATCCTCTTCCCCTCCAAAAATATACAATAAAACAAAACAAAACAAATGGTTAATTTCCTCTAAGAACACAAAATTACAGTAAAATAAAGAAAAACTAGAGTGGTACACTAGGGGAAAGATACAAATTCATATTTAGATTAAAATACTACTTTTAATATTTTCAAAATTTCTTTTAAAAACGTAATATTTAGCTTGCACTAAATCTATTAAGAATTCAATTTGGTAAACACTAAAACTGATGTAAATTATGAACAGTAGCTACTATTTGAGATCTTGTGTTAGACATTTTTGCTAAATAAAAAATATATACATTATTTCATTTAATATACAAATTATTTCAGGTTCTTAAAGCAACAACCCTATCAGACAGGTACTATTATCTCCACTTGACATTGTGGGCATTAAGGTTTGAAATTAAGTAATTTGACCAAATCATACACAATGGAGTTTCAAACCCAAGTCAGTTCCATTCCAATGCTCATGCTCTTAATCATTATATTTAAAAGATTATATTGGTGCCAACTAAGATGATAAATCACCAACAGCACTAATCACTAAATGGCAAATAAGTATGGGGAAATTTATTGCTAGTACTGTTCATACGTCATTTTTTAAAGTAGTAAATGCTTTGGCTTATTATTCAAAGCAATAAGATATAACTACAACTCATTAGATAAACATTTTCTATTTATTTACATATATTAGGCAGAAGTAAATCATATAGGTTAACCTTCAATAAATATATTTAAATTAAAAATTCACTCCTTGTTAAGGTTTATCATCTCGAATGTCCCCCCCAAAACTCAGGTGTTGAAAAAAGTGGTTCCCTAACGCAGAAAGGTTCAGATATGGGGCTTGTAGGAGAGTAAGGGTCCCAGGGCTCCACAATTTGATGAACTAATCCACTGATAGCTGAATGAACTATTGGGAGACAGGACATAGTTGGAGAAGGCAGGGTCACTGGGGCAGTGTTCTGGGTTTATCTAGTCCCCGGCCCCTTCCTCTGTCTTGCTGACTCCTGGCTGCTATCAGCTGACCAGCTTTTCTTCACTGTGTCTTTCTGCTTTTCTTTACATTACTTCAGGCACAAAGCAATGGACTGACCATCAACTGAGACCTCTGAAACTGTGGGCCAAAATAAGTTTTTCCTCTTTTAAGTTGTTCTTGTCAGGTATTTTGGTCACAGTGACATAAAGGTGACTAATACACTCTTTTAATAAACTTTGGGACAGTAATGTATAATATTTAACAGCACAGCCTTTGGAATCAGATCTGGGTTTGAATTGAGCCTTGATCACTTTCTTGATGTTATGACCTTGAATAAATTTCTTCTTATATTTCAGTACTCTCTTTGTAAAATAAAATATTATCACAGAACATCTGCTTTACA
Source organism: Glaucomys volans (assembly GCA_020662805.1). Classification (NCBI taxonomy): domain Eukaryota; kingdom Metazoa; phylum Chordata; class Mammalia; order Rodentia; family Sciuridae; genus Glaucomys; species Glaucomys volans. The sequence goes on along the minus strand of JAJEJO010000802.1, from coordinate 437,573 downwards.
AGATTTTTGTGAAGATCAAACATAGTAATATCATGAAATACTCAGCACAGTGCCTGGCAATTATTAAGTTCTCCATATCTGTGAGCTATGAGTCCTTGGAAAGGTTAATCGGAAAAAGTGCAATCGAAGTGCTATATCAGGGTTTAGGACTTAGGACAGTATGTATGTAGGGGGAAGTATCACTTGGCATGAAAAGTCAGGAAAGGTATCAAAAAGGAGGTGACATTTAAAAGTTCTTTTTAACTTTTTTAAAAAAACATTTCTATTAATTGTTGATGAACCTTTATTTATTTATTTGTATATGGTGCTGAGAATCTAACTCAGTGCCTCACACATGCAAGGCAAGAGCTCTATCACTGAGCCACAATCCCAGCCCCACATCAGGTTCTTGAATGAAAGGTATCAAGCATTTGAAGAGTGTAATTTCCTGGGCAGAAAGAATGGAAAGGATAAATTTGTTTTTTGAGGATACTGTCCTTTCTTTCACTGAAATTGTGAAAGATTAAATAGATTTACTAATACATTGGGTATCTCTTCATTCAACAATTATTAGTATACTAATTATATGAAGTCATTCTATCTTCATAACAATCAGAATAACAGCTTTCACTGGATCTCCAAATCAAGAACGTCTAAAGGCAACTAACACAATACCTAAATTTAATCCTCTATTCCAGTCAAGTTGTTGTTAACTTTGGCTTTTTTCTCTATGCCTCAACCCAAGGAATCCTGTTCCTTGTAAGAAATCTATGCAATAGACTTCCTCCTTTATTATGGTATACTCATATACTCAAGGGCCTCTTCTTCTAGAATGCCTTCCAAGATTCTAGTTGAGAATAAAGTAAGCCCCAGTCCATGTTCCCATTGTACTCTATATATTCTTCTCTCATTCCACTTATTATATAGCACTGCAATTGGTGGTTTCCAGGCCTATCTCCTCTCCTAAAATATGGACAATTCCTTTCTTTCATTCTCTAGCTATTAAATATGGCTTCCCAATTCTCTAGCACCTCCTCTGTCAGTTTCCTAAGGCTCTTCATTCTTTAACCACCCCTACATGCTGGTATTCCCCAGGTTCCAATTTTAATCTTTAATTACATTTTTTTTTTCTCCAATGCTGGGGATCAAACCCAGGGCCTCATGCATGTTAGGTAAGAGATTTCCAACTGACCTACATCCCCAGCCTTGATTACATTATGCTCATTATGTTATCTTTTTAAGATAACAACGGCGCTATTTATTAAACTCCCTTGTGTGCTAAATACTTACACATTAACTTAATCCTTATACCAACCAAGCAAGGTAATTACTATCTCATTCATTTATTTAAAAAAAAAAAAAAAAAGAAAGAAAGAAACCCTCAAGGTCACAGAGCAAATAACAGTGAAATTCATACATTTATTAAATATTAACTCAGAGGCAAGCATTATTCTAAGAACTTACATGTATTACCTTGTTTAATTCTCTAACTTATAAAATAGGTATTCCCTTAAGTTTTTATTTTATAGAAAAGAAAACTTAGGTACAGAGAAGTTACATAATTTGCCCAAACTAATGTAACTATGAACTGAATGGCAGAACCAAGACGTAGACACAGTACTGACTTCAAAGCCCCTATCTTCCCTCTAAACCACACTGGGATTCCATTATTCTCTATGTTAATGATTCTTTAATCAGTATTGGATTAATGGTTCCCAAATCAATACTAGAAAATGAATGAATGAGCTATTTTGGCTTATAAAGAAATAATACAGATTTTATGTATAGGCACTATTTGCCTTTTATACATTACCTTTATTAGGTTGTTTTCATCGATCTTGTAGTAGTCTTCAAGTTTTTTTTCAACCAGCTGTGCAAGTTTACTGGCATTATCTAGGGGTTTACTGGAATTAGAAAAGAATGTTCAAACATTTTTTTTTTCATGACATACTTTACATATCAAAAAGTTGAATTCTAACCAATAAAAAAAATTTAAATTCTAAACTGAAACAAGTAATTTATTTATAAAATGAAAAATTTTGTAAGCATGGAAAAGTTTGGGTAATAAATCAAATATGTTACATACTGCATCTGGAACTTACAAATATAAATCTGTGCCTCTGAGTTTTTTCAATATAAAGGGAAAAAATATTACATATAAGTTGCAGTTCCCTCTATCCCCCACCCAAGTCCTGGTCAGTTCTCCCTTGGCTCTACCCCAACACTCAAGGGTACCATTACCACAAACTTCAGTGTATTCTTTGTCGTTTCTGTTACTTGTATGTGTGTATGTGATCTCTGTTGATATATATACCACATTTGTTCACTTTATATCATTCAGTACTCCATCATATGATTACACTGGATTCTGTATATTCATTCCCCCAAAGATGGACATTTCATTCATTCTCAATTTTTATTGGGGTATTGAAGATTGAACTATGGAGCACTCTACCTCTGAGCTGTATTCTCAGCTCTTTTTATATTTTATTTATTTTACTTTATTTTTGGTCCTGAGGATTAAACCCATGGGTGCTCTACCAGTGAGCTACCTCTCCAGTCTTTTTTATTTTTTAAGACAAGGTTTTGCTAAGTTGCTCAGGCTGGCTTTCAACATACAATCCTCCTCCCTAAGCCTTCCGAGTTGTTGGGATTACAGTCATGTGCCACTACACCCTGCTGAAACTTTAGGTTTTATACTTTAAAAATAAGCAAAGCCAAGCCAGGTGCGGTGGCGCATGCCTGTAATCCCAGCACTTGGGAGGCTGAGGCAGGAGGATCACGAGTTCAAAGCCAGCCTCAGCAACTTAGCGAGGCCCTAAGCAACTCAATGAGACCCTGTCTCTAAATAAAATATAAAATAGGGCTGGGGATGTGGCTCAGTGGTCGAGTGCCCCTGGGTTCAATCCCCAGTACCAAAAATAAATAAATAAATAAATAAGCAAAGCAGCCTGTATAAAAAGTGATTTTTGCAGTGGCACATGCCTGTAATCCCAGAAGTTTGGGAGGCTGAGGCAAGAGGATTATAAATTCAAAGCCAGCCTCAACAACTTAGTGAGGCCCTGAGCAACTTAGGAAGACCCTGTCTCAAAACAAAACAAAAAGGGCTGGGGATGAGGCTCAATGGTTAAGCACCCCTGGATTCAATCCCAAGTACAAACAACAATGACGACAACAACAGAAATAAAACCCAAATTGTGTGGTGACACTCAGCAACATGGATGAGTCAGAAAATGTTGAGTAAAGAGCTAAAAAACAACAACAAGGGGCTGGGGCTGTAGCTCAGTGGTAGTGCGCTTGCCTTGCATGTGTGAGGCCCTGGGTTTGATCCTCCGCACCACATAAAAATAAATATATTGTGTCCATCTACAACTAAAAAATATTAAAAACAACAACAACAACAACAATAAAAATCATGATTCCATTTATATCAGTTTGAAATCAGGTAAAACTAAACTATATGTTAGCAGTTGGAAAGAGTTTATCTCTGGGAAGAACAAGGGGTAGTGACTGGGAAAGATCACGAGGAAGGCTTCTACGATGCTGTTTATGTTCTATTTTTTATCTTGGTAAATGGGGACAATCATTTTGGAATGAATTATCAAGCTACATATATAAAATTACAATACAGTAAAATCATTTTCAAAAGAAGAAAAGAGTTATATAGCATGAAAATTAAGTCTTACCTTTAAAAAAATTCCAAAACAGTGAAAATGATGAAACATTAAATGTAAGTCTGTATTCCCTACGCAATAAAGACATTTCCTCCAAGCATTCCTTAAACCAATGAAAATCCATTTCTATAAATAGTACCAAGTTTAAGCTCTAAAATTCAGTAACAGAGGCTATTACTGAAATTCAAGCCTTAAATTTTAGATCTCCTATATGGCAGAGCAGGCTAACTAAACAAGAAAAACACATATTTCAAAACAATACAAAAACCACAGACATATCCCTTGATTCTACACTGGACAGCAAAGAGAAGCATAAAATGTGCAAACACAGCCGGGTATGGTGGCACACGCCTGTAATCCAGGCGACTTAGGAGGCTGAGTCAGGAGGATCCCGAGTTCAAAGCCAGCCTCAGCAACTTAGCGAGGCCCTAAGCAACTCAGTGAGACCCTGTCTCTAAACAAAATACAAAATAGGGCTGGGGATGTAGCTCAGTGGCTGAGTGTCCCTGAGTTTAATCCCTGGTTCCAAAAAAAAAAAAATATGCAAACACTGTTATGTCTTACCTTTTATATCGTACTCCAGGATTTTCATCCAAAGTGGCACATACCGTAACTATCTGCTCAGCCATTGCTTCCATAATGGCATCTTTTCCATTGGCATTGCCAGGGTCTGGACTATAACAGTAATAGAATGCATCTGGTACATCAAGCGTATATACCTAAGTTAAGCCAAAGAAAGTTACACTGTCAATCTAGAGACTTGATTTTTAAAATGTATAAAGAAAAATACAAAAAAAAGGAAAAAAAAGGAATACAACTTTGGTTTGAGACATTAAAGAAAAAATACTTGCACTAACCATGCTGTTTCCTGAAACAACTGTGTCTTTACCTCAATCAAATCATGTCATCTTGATTTCATCCTTTCTTTTCTCACTCTCCTTTCCTGCTTAGACTACCTCTTTCCTTCAATTCTTGTTTCATAAAGAGAGTGTACAGTTTGCTTTTCACTACCTGTGCAACAGATGAAGGAATCTGAGGTAGTCAAACTAAAATAAAAATCTAATACCTCGTAGAAAGAAATACAACAAAGCCAAAATTTGCCTACATATCAAAGATTAAAAATCTTAACCCATTAGAGAACAACCTAGAAATTTCCCACAGTTGATACATGTGTCTGATTCTTTAGACTTTTCATACTCTTAAGATAAATATTTTCCAAAATGATAAGCTACTGTGTCAGAAACAAGTCTTACCATAAATACAATGAATCCTGAGACACATTCATTCGACTAAAGCATTTACTGATATAGAAAGAACTGGATTGCAGGCTTGTTATTATTATGTGTTTGAAGATACAAAGGCAGCAGCTCCTAATTAGTACTGAGAATTCCTCATTAAGCTATGATTTGGGATTAATTAATAATGATGGTAATCCCTCATGATCTATGATAGTGTACTTGGTGTAAAAGCAGGCAAGTAACAAATAGTATAAGTTAAATAATGAATTATGAAAAACTACCTAGCATTTCCTTCCACAATCATTCATTTCTCTGAACATAACCCATCCCAATAGCGGCAGCAGCAGCCTAAACATGAACTGAGATTCAGCCGTGGCCAATTCACTTATTTTTGTGCTGCCCAAGGATTATATTGCCGTGTTAATTACCAACAAGCACTCTACACCTGAACTGCAACTTTCTCATACTATTCCAATGTAGTAAATATTATTTGTTCAAAAGTATTTACTGCCCCACCCCAGAAGGCTTCTCCTTATGATTGTGTATTTCCCATCCGCTGATGTCAGGTTTGACTATAGTCATTGGAATGTGAATATAAGAGACAAAAAGTTTAAGAGCTATTGTGTGGGGTTGAGGGTATAACTCAGTGATAGAGCACTTGCCTGACGTGTCTAAGGCCCTAGGTTTGATCCCTAGCACCAAAAAATAAATAATTAAAACCCTAAAACAAAACAAAACCAAACCCATAACTACCACAGAACCCCACTGTATGGCTCCAATGTTTCGTCTTTTCCCTCTGCTATGTCCCAGACTATCCCTTCGGCCTCAGTCCCCTAATGTAGAGAATGGAAGTTTGGGCAAACTACAATGGACAATAACACAATAGAGAAATAAATCTTTGTTATAATGCACTTAGTTGTAGAGGAGAGTCTTACACTGTTTAAATTAAGCCATTTAATATTCCAGTGCATCAAACAGAATTTAGGGGCTGATTTTCATTCTATACCCATTTCTTCTTTATCCCGCCCTCTCCTTCCTTTTCACTTTTCCATCACCACCATTAAAAGTTCCTTTAGACCACTACCATATTTCTTCATCTTTACAACTCACAACTAGTTCCTTAACTACAGATCCCCTGCATTCCTCTACTCTTCAGCTAGCTGACTACCTAGATCTCTTTTAGCACTCCTCCATTTTCTTGAGTGCTTTCCATTTACTTGCCTTAATATATATGTGATAGCATTACTTACCTTAAACCCTCTGAAGGGAGAAAAGATCTTTCTTTGAACCCTTGATTCTTTAAATTATATGGACCTCCTCAGTCTAACTTCTAAATGTGTTACATGTTCAATTCTACTTCTTTGAGGCACTATCATTATCTGACATTATCAACTGCTCCCCAGTAATCTTTGACTTCTGGGACTCTCATCTAGGCCATCCCACCCTGAATGTGCCTGATCTTGTCTGATTTCCAGGATTCTACTTTTCCTTAAAAACTTTAGGACCAGTCCTACAGTTTTCTCTATCCCATCATTTTTTGCCATTAAACTTGGTGGGAGCCTCCTATAAAATAGTCCCAACCTAACTAGACAGGGCCTTCATACTTTCACTCTTATAATCCATATTCTTGCTGCTCCCTACACTCTTCTGCTTCTGTATCTTTGCATTCAGATTCTCATCTTATAGAATGTTCTCTTTTCATTACTACTTTATGAAATTCTATCCATTCTTCAAATGTTTTCCCAATCTCCTAGTAAGAATTAGTCTCTCTTTTTGTAGCAAACAGTGAGATGCCTCCCCCACAAACATATTCCCTTTTTCAGTACTGTACTCCAATTCATTAGGAGGAACAACAATACATGTTCGGCCAAGACTACATTTCCATGAGCTTAGGTGCAGTCATATGATTAAACTTTAGCTAATAAAATATAAATGAAAACTCTTCCTTCATTCTTTCTCTCTTTCATCCTGCTTCCTCAAATGAGAATATAATAATTCTATAGTCATACTGGATCATGAGGGCCATGTCTAGGAGACCAGGTTCCTGACAATTCTGTAGAGTCAGGATATAAACTTTATATTGCTTATTTCTTCCCATCTTCTTTTGTATTAGCAAAAAATATATTTTCTTGTTGTTTAAGCCAACACATTTTCTTGTTTAGATTTTCTGTTGTATGCAGCTGAACCTAATCCTAATTGATAGTTTTTTTAAGCTATATAATAATTTGTATCTCTTTTATAGTATTCAAATGAGGGTAGATCACATTTTATTGTTGTTTAGATTTTCTATTGTATGCAGCTGAACCTAATCCTAATTGATAGTTTTTTTAAGCTGTATAACAATTTGTATCTGTTTTATAGTATTCAAATGAGAATAGGTCACACATTTTGCTGAGCATTTCATAGCAGACTGCTTTGAATCTAGCAAATGATGCCCACTGAACATGATATTGATAAATGCTCATTTGGGTCTCTGCTCATAGCTCAAAGCACTTAGCAGTATTTCATTTATATCTTTATTTCTAACAAACAAAAAATCTCATATATTCTCACGGTCATTTCTCCAAAATAGTTAAACTTATTAAGCAAATTCTCTTAAGATTTTTATCAAGGAAGTAAATTAAAAGGACCTTATATAATCACAACATTTTACAAATATTGGTTAAGTAAAAACTTCTCATGAGATTTCTCTGTATGCATGCAGATAGGTTATTGCCATAAGCTATCAAATTAGTCAGATATCTACATAAATCCTTCAAATATAGCAACTGCAGAATTTTAATGAATTATGGGGCTAAAACTATTTATCTGCCATGAAACAAGATGTTCTGGAAACATTTATAATGTTTATCATGCTGTTTATATCCCACATGATTTCAGGAAACCCATTTTTGTCCTATATTAAAATTTACATGTCATATTAAGAAGTAAGTTTTTTAGTTAACGTCCCAAAAACAGTTTAATGCTAAGCAGATATCTGAACAGTTTACAATTTGGATCATAACCTTTGTTGAAAAAAGCAATGGCTTCAAAGAAAAATCCCTTATCTAGGAATTTTTCTGTACCTCAGTACTAAACCTCAGTTACAAATAACATTGAACTAACAATTTCAATTCTGTAAGATGCCAGAACCCAAACACAAAGAAGAGAGCACAACAAACCTGAATAATTCATTAGCTGTGTGACTTGTCTAAGTTAATTATCATCTTTAACTTCTGATTTTTAAAATAGTATCATAAAACTATTGTAGGGATTAAATGTCTAAATTCATGTAAAGAATCCAAGAAAGTATCTGACACACAGTGAGTATTACACAAAAATTTACTATTACTATCATCAGTACTATTATCCTATTTATTTCTTTATTTAGCAGTACTGGGGATTGAATTCAGGACCTAACACCTGCTAGACAAGGACTCTACCACTGAGCTACATTCCCAGTCCTTTTTATTTTGAGACAGGGCCTCACTAAGTGCCCAGACTGCCTCAAACTTATGATCCTCCTTGTCTCAGCATCCTTAGTAGCTCTGATTATAGATGTGCACCAACACTCAGCTCACCATTACTATTATTAATCAAAAGCTCGTTAACTATTCCAAAGGCAAAATGAACAGAAACCCTTTATTGTGTAAATTAAAAATTTATGCCGGGCATGGTGGCACACGCCTGTAATCCAAGCAACTCGGGAGGCTGAGCCAGGAGGATCCCGAGTTCAAAGCCAGCCTCAGCAACTTAGCGAGGCCCTAAGCAACTCAGTGAGACCCTGTCTCTAAATAAAAAATACAAAATAGGGCTGGGAATGTGGCTCAGTGGCCCAGTGCCCCTGGATTCAATCCCCGTACCAAAAAAAAAAAAAAAAAAATTTATTACAGAACATTTGATTTTGCCAGGTGTGGTAGCACATGTCTACAATTCCAGCAAATGGGGAGACTGAGGGCTCTAAGCAACTTAGAGAGGCCCTGTCTCAAAATAAAAAATAAAAAACAGGCTGGGGATGTGGCTCAGTGGTAAAGGCCCTTGGGTTCAATAACCAATACCCAATCCCTGACAAAAAGAAAAAGCATTTGTTTTAATACTACAATGGTTACAAAAGCTATATGAGAAGTTGTTTTTGCCTAATTTAGCAAAAATTATGCTTAGAAATCTCTTGATTTCATAATCCAGTAAGGTTGTAATGAATTTGTGGCAAATATGAAATTTAAGTCTCCTTTTTGATTATTAATGTCCTATTCCAATTTTTTGCTCATGGTTTTCCCTTTATCAAGAGAAGTGCTTATTTGTGAATTAGGCGCAAAATGCACAAATACATAAATAAAACATCTTTAGAATATGCTTTATTATTAAGCTCATAAAAATCACATTTAAAATCCATTACAAACTTAAATAGAAAGTACCTGAGATTCATGTGGAATGAAGGAAATATTTATTTCTTTACATCTTCTTATTGACTTGGAGCAAGATGCCTTAATTTTATTAAAGAGATTATCAGGGCAAACTGAGAAGAAAAAAAAAATCAAAGCATATAACTCTATCTAAAATCTTTATTACTTCTGAATAAATCATCCCAACATTCAAGAAAGTTTTTATATATAATTAATGGCTTTCACAAAGTAATTTACATAAGTGTTCTTTACAAATATATTCAAGTCAAAAAGAACTGTAACAAAAATTCCATTTTCTCCCACTTATATTTACCATAATCTCTACTAGAGATCTGTTAATAGAGCAAACTAAAATTGTTAGAAAGGAAAATCACATTCAAACTCATGACTTAATAAACTTAGCAAGTTTATAACTTTACTTTTCCAGACTGGTCAGTAAGTGAAATACCATGCCACACAAATTTTTAATTATTCTATTCCTTGAATTAAAGAAACTTTTCTAATGTCCAGAAATTCTAAGATTCTAACTAGTTAGTTCTAAAACTTAAGAGCCCATAATTTCACCCTTTCACCTAAGGGCTTATAAGTTCCATTAAATCTAAGTTGGAATATCAACTATTAACTGTTAAGGTTGATAAGAGATATAAATCATTGGCTCTTAAGTGTCGTTTTTTTTAGATGGGGGGTTCTCACTATGATGCCCAAGCTGGCCTTGACCTTGTGATCCTTCTGCCTCAGTAGCTGGGATTACAGGTGTGTGCCATCATGCCATGTTTCCTAGTGCCTTTTAACATATGTTTTACCCTCAAGATCCTTAAGTTTGGGCAGGGGGATGGAGCTCAGTGGTAGAACAATGCCTAGCATGTGTAAGGCCCTGGATTAGATCCAAAGTGAAAAGAGGGGTAGAGGAGGGAGGAGAAGAAAGATGGATTCCTTAAGTTAGAAGAAGCTTCATATTCATTAAATTTTATCAATCCCATATCATTAAGGTCTGTATAATAAAGTTACTTAAATAATAAATATTTATGATATGACTTTTTTTAAATGCAAATTACTACTGGGGAGGGAAATAATATGCTACTTAAAGTAAGGAATCAAAGAGTAGAGACCAAGACTAACTAAGGTACATGGTATTTTTGTTTTGAAATATAGTTATATAACATATTATAACAAAATGGAAATGTATCTCCAAACTTCCAATAATACTTCAGCTGCTTTCTATTTGAACATAATATAACAGGTTTTCTCCCTTAATGGGAGAAATGGATGGCTGTTTTTCCAAGGGCTCTTATTTTTTATAGTGTAATCAAATCTTCGATTGAAACTGATTAAAAATAATTCTTCCTGCCACCAGAATGGAATTTCAGGGATAGTACTCTCTACCAGTTGCACACCCCAGTGTACCATCAAAAGTGATTCGTCTTTTGAAACTAGTGTGGAACCATTTCCTATTTTTCTATCACCAAACATGAATTAGAATCGATACAATCTTGTAGTTTTAGATTCCTTTTAGCCTAATTACAATGATTTTTAAAAATCACTCGTACCTATATAGTACCTATATATTATAAAAGACACTTTAAAATTAACAGGATCTTAAATGATGAAGTAATAACTTTTAAAAAGATACTTACAGTCAGTGAAGTATAAATATGCTGCTTTGTATTTGTTCTCTGATTTACTTGAAAAATCTCGTAAGAAACAATCTACAGACTTAAAAAAGGTTAGAAGTTAATACACATTTAATAATTTAAGTATGCTAGCTTTTAAAAAATAAATATGCTACCTTTTGAAATAATTAAAATTATTTCAATGATAAAATAAAACTTTGCTGGCTAAAAGTTTAATTTATAAACTGATTTTTAAAGATGCAAAGTTCTCTAGTCAGTAACAGTTAATAGGCAACAAAGAGTAAGGTAACATGGATGAATGAGGTGATTTTACTGGCAATAAAGAGGTCTAGGAACTAAGCTTGAAGCAACATAGGAGACAATATCATTGAAAGATAACATCAAAGAACTGAAAAGTCAACATACTAGAAGTATCATTTATATGGATAACGAAACCACCAAGATGTACATGACAGAAGTGATAAAGAATGTGATGGTAAGCTAGGAGCTAAAATTTTCAAATGATTGGAATGAAGGTTTAGAGCGTGATAGAAGACTTTGAGGAGAAGGAATAGCAGGTAATATAGGTAGCAGTATGTGGTTGGTAGTATATGTGGTCGTTATAAGAAGAAAATCATCTGGACGCAAAAATGAAGAACAATGAATTTATTATCCCTCCATCTGTTCCTTTTTCTCCTTCTGGAAATCCCAAAAATGTACTTGTGTTAGATCACATGGATCTTTATCTTTTCCTCATAATCTCCTGCCTTTTTTTCCTTCTCAGAGACATTACATTTTGATCTTATAGGTCGTTAATTCATATTTCAGTAGTGATGATCCTCTCCTTCAAATTAACTGTTTAAGAAATCACACTCTGAGCTTTAGAAACTACTTAAGGTGCTATACTAGGCTATGTTTTCTGTTTAGATTAGCATTCTCTTCAAGCAGCTTGATTTTGCTAGCTATGTGTTTTCTTCATTTCACTAAACTTCCTCTCTCTGGTATCTAGATCACTTAGCTGCCAACTTCTTTTGTCAACTCGGTTATGGTTTAGGCTTAGTTGTTGAAAAATCCTAAATAGAGGCAGTTCCACAAGAGAAGGAAGGCAAAGAGGTTTCTCATCCCAAAGCAAAACCACCAAAGCAAAGTAGACAGACCACCAGGGATTTTCTGAGACATGCAATTGACCTTTCCCCTAAAGTTTATGGATCTCTTATAGTAAACTCTTTCTGAAATCTGTCACATTAGGATCCCTGTCTGGGAACTTTTGTGCTGGTCTCCAAGTACTTGCTCCCAGGTCATAAGGATTCAAGTCTCACACTGTTTCTTTACCAGAGCTCCCAAGGACCCCAAGGCCTCATGTGTACAGAGGCCTATAAGACCCAGCAGGCATTCGATTCAGGATAAGGGGAGAAACTTGAGTTAGCTGTGGTGGGTAGGGGAGTCATACTGAGGCACTATCTTCTCTGAAACCTTTGCTCCTTTACTGTATATACAATCTTACATCCTGCTTTTATCATTTAATATTAAAAATGAATTCCTAGGTCATTAAAAATTCCCACAAACCTCATTTTTAATAATCACTCATACTATGTTTTATTAATTCTAATAATTTAACTTGACTTTTTATTCCTAGGAACTTAATTTGACCATTTATTTTATTATTTTCTTATTATTAGTTCTAAAATATGGAACACTCTTTCAAGATTCTTAAGAAAAAATGGAAAATTATTTTTTAAAAAGGTTATATCAATCTGCATTTCTACTAGCAGTATATGGCAGTTTCTGCTTCATTACCCATTAGCAGATAGAATAGCTACAATGTAACATACCTATGTACATAGATACTGTGTGTGTGTGTGTGTATGAATGAATGGATGGATGGATGGAGGGATGGATTGACTAAGAGACTGACTGATTTGCTAGGTGAAGAATGGTTTCCTTTTTGTAGTACTGGGGATTGAACTCAGCACCTTGCATATGCTGGGCAAGCACTGAGATACATTCCCAGCATTTTTAAATTTTATTTTGAGATACGGTCTCTTGCTAAGTTGCCCAGGCTGACCTCAACTTGCAATTCTCCTGCCTCAATCTTCTTACTAGCTGGGTTTACAGGTGTGCACCACTATGCCAGGAAAAAAAACAGTGGTTTTTAACTTGCATTTTTTTCTAATCATGAAGTTTCTTCTGTGGAATTACATCATCGATAAGTTCTAAAATATCATTAAAATCCCTTCTGTACCAGTAGTATGATGTAAAAGCTAAATAGTGAATATCTGATTTTTTTTCCCCTACCACTGCTAGAGTTAGAAGTGAAATGAAACTGTGATTACCAAATGAACATTCTATGTGGGAATGAGTGAGAGGAGGTGTTGGAAAATGCATTCTCAGATACTAAATAGAATAAAGGAAGGAACCTGACACTTTATTTGGCTCTAAGTTTGGCTTAAAGTATGAGTTCAATCATATTGTCAGATTGTAAAAGGAAAAAGTTCTTTTGAAATAAAATACAAAAACACCCAGACATATCTATATGCACAAATACACATACACATATGCTATAGGAAAGTCACTATGGTGAAGGATTAATCCAAGATGTATTTCTTTTACCTACATTTCCATTTTCCCAAAAATTATGGTTCAATAAAAATTGCATGAACAACAAATTATGCAAAGAAATTCTACCATTTTATACAATTAAATTCTGCTCTCATATATACAAGAGAGAAAGAAAATCTTCCACTTAACGTTTCCATTGGGAAGAAAACAAATAAAACAACCTTCTAACAGAAAAACTTTGCTAAACAAAGTAATTTATGGCAATATTTTTCTAATAAGGAGTATTTCATTACTTTTAATCTTCTATTAGCAAGTCATGGACAATAGTAAAAATACTGAAGAATATACTCTTTATTTTACATTTTTTGGTGCTGGGGATTGAACCCTGGGTTTTATTCATGCTAAGCGCTCACTCTATCACTGAGATATAACCAGGGCCCAGAAATCTACATTTTTTAAGACAAAATACTCACTTTTGATGTTGGTGCAATAAAATAAAGAGCTTTCATGTGTCTGACAGGTTCACGATTCTTATAAATATTCTCCACAACTAAAAAAATAACAAAAAAGTCACTTTATGTAAGCAAATATTTATGCACTTGAAACAATTTTGAAATAAATTTTGTTGTACTTTCCCTTTACAATAATGGAGAAACACATCTAAACACATTAGGCTTACATTTTGTTTTCATTTGATAAATTTAAAAAGCATAACAATGTGTCTTCCCTGAGTCTAAACCATAGGCTGCATTGCTCTCTCATTGTGAGAAAAAGATAAAACAGTTATTTCACAGATAGATTTACCAGCATAAGAAATCAATATGCCATGAAAAAATAACAGAAAATGCATTAAAAATTAAAAATTTATTTCTTTAAAAATGTTCTACTATAATAGCAAATATGGTACCAGTTACAGCACACTGAAGATTTTACATAAATTATTTATTAAACCTCGTAACCACACTATGAGTACTTTCCCCCAGTACTGGGGACTGAATCCAGTAGTGCTCTATTACTAAACTACAACTCCATGCCTTTTTATCTTTTTATTTTTTATTTTGAGACAGGGTCTTGCTAAGTTGACCAAACTGTCGTCAAACTTTTGATCCTCCTGCCTCAGCCTCTGGAGTAGCTAGAATAATAGGCATGGGACACCATACCCAGTTAGAATGAGTATTTTAAAATTGAGGACACTATTCTTTTAAAACCACACACTAACACTTATAAAGTATTTTTTCAACAATAAAATGTCACTAGAACTTAGGTAAATTTTTATTATAATTAAAAAGTTTATGAAATTGCCTAATAAAACAAGGTGAATGTAAAACCAACAAACTCTAATTGTCAAATTATTTAAAACTCTTTTAAAAAAAATAAAACTTAAAAGTATCCTACAAATCAAGAGAACCATATTTCAAGACTTGTGTTGACAAAGGACTATTAAGAATCAACATTATATGACATGCAATGAAGGCTACTATTGGACTTTTTCCCCCCCAGTACTGGGGATTGAATTTGGAGTTTTGTGCATGCTAGACAAGTGCTTTACCACTGAGCTACATCCCTACCCCCCTGGACTTCTTGCTTAAATATGGTGATTTCATTTTCTCATTCCTAAATTAAGGTTACTAATGTGTAGCTTTATTATTAGACATCAAATAAAATTTTCAAGGAAAATTTCAAATATTTTAGGTAAAAAACTGCAATTTTTATACAATTCCAACAACCATGATTGTTACCTTTAAAAGATTAAGGTTGAGGGGTAGGGGTGAATTTTGCTGGGCAAGCACATACTAACATGTTAGCACACCTGAGGTCCTGGGTTCAATCCCCACAGCTCCCCCCAAAATGATTAAGATTCAACGTAAATTTACTTCTAGGGGTTAATACTCAAAATGAAGTATCTAACAATCATCCTGTGCTATATATACTATTCTTATTTGGTGAATAATATACAATTATAACACTGTAAAAATGAAATATCTGTTAGCAGAAAGTGCTACTTCTCCAATTTGCTGAAAAGTATATGCCTATTAAATGATAAAAAAGGTCTTCAAGAGTGACAAAGTCTAATTTCCAGTCTTTTTTTTAAGGTTTTTACTTGACTTTATCTACACTGAAGTAGAATGTTTTTCCCTCATATATTTTTTAAAAATAACAAAACACTACTGAACATTTTCAAAATGACCTGCATGAGAAAATAAAAGTCTGACCACTAAACATGCCAATGCCAAGTCTCAGAAAGCTTCTCAGAAGGACTAATATAGTATTTGAAAGGACCATAAGTTCAAGCTAATAGATGATGACTGTGATTAAACCAGAGCAAATCTAGGTAACTCTGGAAGATATTAAGAATATTTCACGGCACTGTACTCCATGATAGAGCCCTACAAAACACTTCTTAAGAGAAAAAAAGAAAAGAACAAGAAAGAAAAGCTTTCTGAATAAAATTATGGCATTTGCTGGTAAATGGGTGGAGTTGGAGAATATTATGCTAAGTGAAATAAGCCAAGCCCAAAAACCCAAAGGCCGAACGTTTTCTCTGATCAGTGGATGCTGATACATAAGTGTGTGTGTGTGTGGGGGGGGG
>JAJEJO010000802.1:266326-421141 GCA_020662805.1 Glaucomys volans | reverse complement strand
GGAGGGGATGGGGGAAGGAAAAATAGTAGACTGAGACAGACAGTATTACCCCATGTATATGTAAGAGTATATGAACTGTGTGAATAAAAATAAATAAATAAATAAATAAATAAATATTTAAAAAAATAAATAAAACTCCAAAAAAAAATCATAAAAAAAAAAAGAGAGAGAGAGAGAATAGCCATTCTTACTAGAGTAAGGTGATGTCTCACTGTGATTTTGGTTTGTATCTCCCTGTGCATGTTGAACATTTTTTTATATACATGTTGGCCATTTGTATGTCTTCTTTTGAAAAATATGTATTTAAACATATTATCCATTTAAAAAAAAAAAGAAAAAGAAAAGCTTTGTGTGGTCAAACAAATAAGTTTAAAAATGAAAACTATTTTTTTTCACCCAGGGAATCTACATGTATGTTGGTCAGACTGGGCACATAGTAAGAAAAACAATGGTCTACAAAAGATAATTATAAGCTCTTTATAGTGCTCTGTAGTTTCACAGTGCTTTCACACATTTATCATATGGTGCTTATCTTAGTTTCAGACCAAAATATCCTCTGGAAACTCGAAAAACTTACATGGCCTTAATCAATAGTTTACTTTTTTAATAGTAAAAAAATTAAGGTTTTAATCTAATTTCTAGTTTACAGTTTTCCCATAAAAATTATGTTGAACATATAACCAATTATAAAAGATTATTTTATATGTAACTATCAACACATAAATATTAGCTTGATGTGGTGATATATGCCTATAATCCCATCTACTCTGGAGGCTAGGGCTGGAGGATTACAAATTTGAGGTCAGCCTGGACAATTTAGCAAGATCCTAACTCGATAAAATAAAAAGCGCTGGGAATGCAGCTCAGCAGTAGCATATCTAAATTCAATCCCTAGTATCCCCAAACCAGACCAAACCAAACAACAAGCAAACAAAAATCCCATAAACATATGGTCAGGCTTTCTAGAGAATACTGGGTGAACTCCTGAACCTCACAAGAATGAGAGAAGATACATATACTACATTAAGAAAAAAAAACAAAGAACTGTATTTGATTTTGAGTCTGTTTCTTCATTGCAAATGGAGGTATTTAATATCTCTCTTTATAGGGGTATTGTGAAGATCTAATTTAAATAAATGAGTTAGGGTTTGGGTAGTAGCTCAGTGGTAGAGCACTTGCCTAGCATGTGTGAGGCACTGGGTTGGATTCTCAGCACCACATAAAAATAAATAAATAAAATAAAGGTATTAGCCGGGCGTGGTGGCGCACGCCTGTAATCCAAGAGACTTGGGAGGCTGAGTCAGGAGGATCGCAAGTTCAAAGCCAGACTCAGCAACTTAGCGAGGCCCTAAGCAACTCAGTGAGACCCTGTCTCTAAATAAAATACAAAATAGGGCTGGGAATGTGGCTCAGTGACCGAGTGTCCCTGAGTTCAATCCCTGGTTCCCAAAAAAAAAAAAAGATATTATGTCCATCTACAACTAAAAGTATTTTTTAAAAATAATAAATCAGTTAATGGATGATGAGTTAAAAGTAACATGGTCATAAATGTTATATTAATATTTCCTCCAGGAGGAAAGACAGATTTATATAACATAACTTCTGAGGCATTATAATTTTTTTCAAAATCTGTATTTAAAATTTTTTATACCAGAACTGATCTAAACTTACAAATGCTTCATTTCTAGGTAATAAAGAGAAATTTATAAAATCAGGATTATATATTTTAAAATGTACAAATGTTGATTTTTATGACATCTTAATATCCATTGAAAAGCAATACAAGTAAATGACAAGGGCAGGAGGTGTCAGAGGTAGGGTTCAATGCCCAGCACTGTAAAAAAAACAAACCCCCAAACCAAAAACCAAACAAACAAACAAAAAACCCAGAAGCATTAATAAAACCACTAAGGTAAACAGAGAGTGGATTCTCTCTTTTTTCTTCATTACCATGATGTGAGCTGCTTCCCTCTGCCACCCTCTCCCACCATAATGTTATAATGTTCACTGAGGTAAACGTAGTATAGCAATAAACAAAAACTATTTAATATGAAAGAGGAAAAAAATGAAAGAAGAACCTCAACAAAGTAATTGACTTAAATCTTGGTTAGGGCACTTAATTATATGTCTCAGGGAAAAAACTGACTGACGGAGGTTACTTATTGCTCTAGTCATAATAAAACATAACCTCTTCAAAAATAAAATTACTATAATTTTTTTTTATACTGCCGAGGACTGAACTCAGGGCCTCACAGATGCAAAGCACATGCTCTACCATGGAGCTATATCCCTAGCACTCAAATTTCTTTTCTTCCTTTTTTTTCTCTTCTTTTCTTTTCTTTTTTTTTTTTTTGTGGTGTTGGGAATTGAAATATAGGGGTGCTCTACTACTGAGTTATATCTTTGCCCCCCTTTATATATATATGTATATATAATATCTATATAGATAGATAGATAGATTTTAGTTGTTTATGGACATTTATTTATTTATATGCAGTGCTGAGAATGGAACCCAGTGCCTCACGCATGCTAGGCAAATGCTGTACCAAATGAGTCACAACCCCAGCCCCTTTTTAAAATTTTCTTTTGAGACAGGGACTCACTAAGTTGCCGAGGCTAGTTTCATATTTGTAATCCTCCTGCCTCAGCCTCAGAATCACTGGAATGACAGGTACACCAATGTGCCAGCCTCTTAGCACTAAAACTTCTCAATACTTCAAACCTTCCCAATCAGAATAAGAAAGTATTCATGAGAAAAATTTTTAACACCTACCAGTTATACCTTCTTCTAGAAGATCTGTCATTTTGCAACATGATGCCAAAAGCCTAGTGGTAAATTCATCTAAAAGCATTATCTTAAAAGAAATACAAATTAAGATATAGTATAAGTATCTGAATACCAAGAATTCACAAAAGACAGAATTTTTGCCCTTAAATCTACTCAAATTTATAGATAATTTATAATATAATATAAAATTAAAATATCAGGACAATTGGCAAAATGATCAACTCATGTTTTAACTTGCATGATCTGAAAATTCATTTCGTCACTCAACATACACATAGTAATATGTAAGCACATGAATAGAAATACTTCTATTTAAGGCAGGAGCTTGTTCATTTTAAATATGTCTTATGTTTAACATAAGATTTTCTTAAAATCACAAATCATCACTTTCAGAATAATTACACTTAATTCAATTACTGTTTACAACTACCACTTGAGTTACTACCATCCTTAGTTTCTGGACAAGAAAACAAGAGACAGAGACAGCTATTAAGAGGTGAAGTTAGGATTTGAAAGCAAACAGTACAAATCCAGACCCTATTTCCTTGCAGAAGTATCCTAAGTACAACATACTGAAGTCCTCAATATAAGAGCAAAGTATGCAATTTTACCTTCCATTCACCTTCTTTCTTGCAATCATCAAACACTGCTGCTTTTATTTCTAAAAAAAAAAAAAAAAAAGAGGGGTGGGAATTATTTAAGAATATAAATCAACAGTTTGTAAATATAACGATACAGCAACTACTCAAAAGGTCCAAAATGGTTTGGAAAATTCCAATTTGAAAATAAGATAAACTACATTAAAAGCATACAGATTTGTTGTACCCTAAGTAAAAAATTCAACATCTTTAATACCTAACATATACAGTACATTTCAACTATAATGTTTTAAACTTTGAGATAATTATAAAAATTATATAAAATGGCTAATTATAAAAATGGCTAATATGTTTAAGTATATGAACATATTTCTGAAAGTATTATCTGTTTGGTTTTTCTATTCTACTTAAATCTTAAGTTAACAAGATGAAAACAAAAAATCCATGACAATCCTAAATTAATTCATTGTTAAATTACATTCAACAGTTCAATCTGCACAAACATTTTCATCCTGATTTACATTGTTTTGCAACTATATATATATATATATATAAAATTAAATTAGGATAAAAACTTTGCCTTAATTTATTAAGAAATATTAATATGATCTTTTAAATAATTTTCAAAATTAAATATTTTATAAATTAGTTCATGGATTTACAAAACCCTTTACATAATAAAGAGTACATGCAGGTAATTGACACAAATTCTATTTTACAATAAGATGATCTCTCATATTTAATGATTTTATTAATATCCAATTAAATTTGAAAACTATAGTAATATTTGTACATATGCATAAAATAATTAAACAATGTAAATTATGGTGAGTCTTCTTTCACTAATTCTTTTTTTTCACTAATTCTTATTAATGAGATGATTATACAATTCATTTAAATTTTTCTATTTTGTAATTTAAAATTGTTTTAAGTTAATGCTTTTGGAAAATTTGCCATCATGTTCTTCATACCATGTTAAAAAATGATAGCTCTTGTAACAGATGGGATATAATTAAGAAGGCTTCCTATGGTATAATTAAAAAAAATTAGGTCTTTGTTCCAAATTCCTGGCAAAGAGCTTCTACAGTCCTTGAAATCTATTGAGTGAAAGAGTGTCTATGTTATATTAATAACATGACTCTTGGCTGAAGGGCCCCTAGATAGCTTTGGGATTGAGGCTGGTCACTGAAGAAAAGATCAAGACATGACCTCCAGGGAGGGGAGAGGGGCAGGAGACTGAGTTCAATCACCAATGACCTATGATTTAATCAACTGGGCCTACAATAAGGAAATCTTCATTTAAAGAAAAAAATTTTAAGTAAGAGTTTGGAGAGCTTCTGAATTGAATATTTATCTACATACAAGGACAGTGGTGCACCCAACTCTGCTCCTGTGCTTGAGACCCTTCTGGATCTCACTCTATATACTCCTATATCTGGCTGTTTATTTTTATCTTTTATAATAAATTAGTAATAGGAAGTAAAGTGTTTATTCTAAAGTTTTGTGAGCCATTCCAGTAAATTATTGAACCTGAAAGGGAAGAGGGATTATGGGAACCTCTGACTTTGTAGCCAAGCCTAGAGAGAAGCATGGGTAACCTGAGGACCTAGTATTTGCTAACAGTATCTGAAGTTGAGAGCAGTCTTGTGGGACTGAACCTTTAAACCTACAGAGTCTGACCTAGTTAAGTAAATTAAACTGAATAGCAGGACACCCTTCTGGTGTCCACAAAGTTGAAGAGTTAGAATGGGGGGGGGTCACATTTGGTGTCATAAGTATTGTTAAGTAAAAAGCTTAATTACTATAAAGAATTGTGAAGTGGAAGGCTTTACTGTGACTAGGAAGAGTTAAAACTGTTAAGAAGCATCAGTTAAGACGATTACATATTTCTTGTTAGGATTATAATGTTATCTGAGAACTGCAGTAAAAAACCTGACTTATATAACCATAATTTAATCCAAAAGCACCAGTTTCTAATACCTTACAGGCAAATAAACAATTTTCTCAGGCAGAGCTCAGACACTGAAATATGATGCCACTTCCCTTTCTAAATTAGCTTCCTTCCTGATACCTCAAATAAATTCAAATCTAAGACATTTTGCTTGTTCTTAGCAGATTTACTTGTGGTCTTTCTCTTAAGAAATGAATGTTAATGGAATTAATGACAGTAGATTGGAGAACAGGTCCCAGGTAACCTGACAATTTTACAGCTGAATTATACAAAACATTTAAGGAAGAACTAATACCAATTCTTCCCTAAGTTCCAAAACACTGAAATAGAAGATACTCTTTTTATGAGGCAAGAAATTATCCTTATAGCAAAACCAGACAAAGACACAATAAAAATAGAAAACTACAGACCCATATAATGAAGAACACAGATACAAAAATTCTCAAATAAAAAAAAAAATACTAGCAAACCAAATTCAATAGCATATCAAAACTATCATACATCATGATCAGGTGGGATTCATCCCAGGCATGTATATGTTACATTGTTGAATGTATATGTTAAATTTAACATATACAAATCAATAAACATGATACAACACATCAACAGAATGAATGATAAAAATGCTATGATCATTTCAGTAGATGCAGAAAAAGAATTTTTTTAAAAAGATTCAAGTTGGGATGGTGGTACATGCCTATAACCTGTGACTTAGGAGGCTGAGACAGGAGGGTCACAAGTCTGAAGCCAGCCTAGACAACTTGGCAAGTCCCTGTCTAAAAATATAGAAAGGGCTGGGGATGCAGCTCAGTGGTAGAGTGTCCTTGGGTTCAATTTTCAATACCACCAAAACCAACCAAACAGTAACAAAAAAGAATGATAAAACTCAACAAATCAGGTATAGAAAAAACAAACCTCAAAATAGTGTTAGGGCTGGGGATATAGTTCAGTTGGTAGAGTGCTTGCCTTGCAAGCACAAGGCCCTGAGTTCAATCCCCAGCACCGCAAATAAATAAATAAATAAATAATAAGTGCTACATATGAAAAACCCATGGCCAAATGGGAAAAACTGAAAGTAATTCCTCTAAAATCAGGAACAAGACAAGGCTTTCCACTTTCGCCACTCTTTTTTAAAAAATATATGTTTTAGTTGTAGAGGGACATAATACTTGTATTTTATTTTTATGTGGTGCTCAGGATTGAACCCAGTGCCTCACATGTGCAAGGCAAGTGCTCTACCACTAAGCTACAACCCCAGCCCTTGCCACTCCTATTTAATATATAATACTGGAAGTCTGGGCAAGAGCAATTGGGCAAAAGAAAGAAATGGCATCCAAATTGAAAGAAATGAGGTTAAATTATCCATGTTTGAGCATGACATGATTCTATACACAGAAAAACACTTACATCATAAAATTGTTAAAACTTACAAATAAATTCAGTGAAGAATACAAAAATCAACATATAAAGAAATATGAGTATATCTTTGAATATATTGAAAATATATTTGAGTATATCTATACTCAAATATAAACTTACAGGAAAAGAATATAAGAAAACAATCCCATTCACAATACTACAAAATAAATAAAATAGTAATAAACTTAAGGAAGTGAAACTATAAAACACTGATGAAAGAAATTAAAGATGACACACACAAAAAATGGAAAGATAGTCCGTGTTCATGAATCAGAAGAATCAATATTGTTTAAATAACCATACTACCCAAAGTGATCAATAGATTCAATGTAATTCCCATCAAAATCCCAATGATTTCTTGACAGAAACAGAAAAATCAATCTTAAAAT
Source organism: Glaucomys volans (assembly GCA_020662805.1). Lineage (NCBI taxonomy): Eukaryota > Metazoa > Chordata > Mammalia > Rodentia > Sciuridae > Glaucomys > Glaucomys volans. Next base: position 413,995 of record JAJEJO010000802.1, on the reverse strand, counting down.
TCATCTGGAATCACAAAAGACCCAGAATAGCCAGAGATCCTGAGAAAACACACAGACACAGACAGACACACACACACACTATTGAATCTATTGATTCAATGTAATTCCCATCAAAATCCCAATGACTTTCTTGACAGAAACAGAAAATTCAATCCTAAAATTCAGTTGGAATCACAAAAGACCCAGAATAGCCAGAGATCCTAAGAAAACACACAGACACAGACACACAAACACACCAAGTCCACAAAACTGGAGGCACCACAACACCTGACTTCAAAATATACTACAAAGTTATAGTTACTTAAAAAAGTATGGTACTGTATAAAAAACAGACACATAGACCAATGGAACAGAACAGAGAACCCAAAAATTAACCATACTCATACAGTTGATTGATTTTTAACAAAGACACCAAGAACATACAGTAAAGAAAGGACAGTCTCTTCAATTAATAATGCGGCAAAACTGGATAGGCATCTGCAGAAAAAAAAGAGACCGCTTTCTCTGAATCAGACACAAAAAACAACTAAAACATGTATCAAAGTCCTAAATCTTAAACCTAAAACTATGAAATTACTATATGAAAACAGACCAGAACACTTCGAAACTTTGGTATAGGCAACAATTCTTTTTAGATAGGACCCTAGAATCACAGACAACAAAAATAAAAACAGGCTTACATCAAATTACAAAGCTTTTGTTTGCACGTCAAAGGAAATGACAGGATTAAGAGACAACCTACAGAAAGGGAGATAATATTGCAAAAGGTATGCCTGATAAAGGATTGACATCCAGAACATGTAAGGAACTAAAAAAGCTGAACACCAAAAAAATAGTCCAAATTCAAAAATGGGCTAAAGAACTAAACAGACACTTTCAAAAGAAGTCATACAAATAGCCAACAAATTTACGAAAAAAAGGTCAATTTCACTAATCATCAGTAAAATGCAAATCGAAATCATAATGCGGTATCATCTCATTCTAGTTAGACTGGCTATCATGAAAAAGATAAGAAATAACAAATTCTAGTGAGAAAGTGGGGAAAAGAGAACACTTACATACTTGGAATGCAAATTAGTACAGCTATTATGAAAAACAGTATGGAGATTCTTCAAAAAACCTAAAAGTACAACTATCAGATGGTTCAGCAATTCTGCTGGGGTATATATACAAGGAGATAAAATCTTAATACCAAAAAGACACTAGTGCCCCATGTTCCCTGTAGCACTATTTACAAAGCTAAAATATGGAATCAACCCAAATGTCCCTCACAGGATGAATGGATAAAGAAAATGTGGTATATTTACACAACAGAATACTAACTACTTGACCATAAAAGAGAATGAAATTCTGTTATTTGTAGCAACATGGATGGAACTGGAGAACATTTTGTTGGATAAAATAAGCCAGACACTGAAAGACAAACACCTCATATTCTCCACTCATTTATGGAAACAGTTATGGTTTGTATATAAGGTGTCCCTCCAAAAAGTCCTGTGTTAATGCAGGAATAGTCAGAGGTGAAATGATTAATTATTAGAGCTATAACCTGATCAGTGTATTAATTCATTTGATGGATTAATAATTTGAAAGGACTAACTACATGGTAACTATAGGCAAATGAGGTATTGCCAGAAAGAGATAGGTCACTGGAGATGTGTCTTTGGGGATTATATCTTGTCCCCCTGGTTCCTCCTTCTCTCTGCTTCCCAATGGCCATGAGGTGAGTAGCTTTCTTCCACTGCTGCCCCTTCTGCCATGGTGTTCTGCCTCACTTCAGGCCCAAAGTGATGGAGTCAGCTGACCATGGACTGAACCTCCAAAACCATTGAGCCAAAACAAACTTTTCCTCTTCTTAAGTTGTTCTTGTTGGGTACTTTGGTTACAGTGATGAAAAACTGACTAAGTCAATCTGGTAAAAGTATGTTCTGGTAAAAGAACAAAACAGTGGTCAAAATAGGAAAAGGCAGTGGGTAGGGGGCATAGGAAGAAATTAAAAGGGACTTCTAGACACTGAAAAGGGTATAGGATGAGGGGGCATGAGGGTAGAAGGTAGATGGACATGATCAATGTACAATGTGTGCATGTTCAGAAATATCACAGTGAATACCATTAATCTGTACAAGTAATATATATTAATAATTACAGGTTTTTAAAAAGAGGTCCCTGAACAGAAGTCATCTCTACCATATTTGAAATTTTACACCTACACCATCCTAGATAATAGAAACTAGCCACATGTGGTTATCAAGTACTTGAAGTGTGGCTAGTCTTAACTGTGATATCCTGCAAACAAAATACATATGAGGGGGCTGGAGTGTAGCCCTATGGTAGAGCACATGCTTAACATGTGTTTGACTCTGGGTTTGAACCCCACGACAAAAAAAGGGGTGGGGGACTTTGAAGAAAAAGAAAGGAATATAAAATATTCTATGAATTTTTAAATTACATGTTTAAATTATAATACTTTGAATATATCAAGTTAAACCAAATATTATTAAAACTAATTTCACCTGTTTTTATTTTTTAATGTTTTTATTACTGCACTGCAGTTATACACATTAGTAGGGTTCATTCTGAAATAATCATACATGCCTGTAATATAATTTGTTCCATTTCAGTTCCTTTTACTCATTTTAGTGTGACTACTAGAAAGTTTTCAGTCACATATGTGGTGTGAGCTACACTGTTAGTGAATAATGCCACCCAAGAATCTGAAGATACCCACAGTCACACTGTTAGCATCTTAAAATAAATAATAAAAAACTAATTTTACAAAAACAGATTAAACAGCCATGAAAAGTGATCCAGATAAGATATGTTTATAGTAGAATGAAAGGAAACCTCATCAACTAATATTACAGAATATTACAGAGATAGTTCTGTAATATTATTCAGTTACCTTCCTGAAATTCAACTCCTTGTTTAGATTACTATCTACCTCAAGTCTCAAATGTTCACTCTTGCCTACAGAATAAAAAAAATCCACTATTCAATATTCTCCATGAACTGGCTTCTACCTAATCTCTACACTGATCTTCCACTAGTACAAATGCTACCCAAATAATTACCTATCAATACCAACTATCCCATCCTTGCTCATTGTTTTTCTGAAGTATAAAAGGAAATATATTTAAAATTGTAAGGCCAAAGAAGTGAAAATACTGAAAGAATAAGAGAACTGCCACAGTGCACAACAATATGAACAAATCAGTAAGTATACTTGTATACCTATCTTAAATCACAGAGAAATTGTTAATAAACCTGATAATAATGCAATAGAAACTGATTTGCCTGGAAAACAGGAAATAATCTATGAATAACAGTTTTAAAAGAAATAAAAAAGTCAAACAATGTGGAAATCATAAACAAGGAAATAAGTGGGAAAAAATTACCACTACTAAAAGACAATTTCAATATTAACCTGGAAAAGTTACCTTATTTTTTTATCTACTCTGCCTTCCCTAAATCAATGAGTCCCACCATATGCTGTAGCCTAAATCCTGATCTTTTCATTCCGCTCCCTTTTCTGAAATATTTACTTATTTATCTCCAACTGCTACTGGACACTGACTGGCACTGAAAATTCAGTATGCTTTAACTCTGAAGTATTTTTTCCCTCCAAGCCTGTTCCGTTTTTCCCTTTTCATTGATAAACAGCAACAACACTATCTAGTCTAGACTGAAATTTTAGTCTAGGATGAGCCTCCCTTAGATTATATCTTATTGAGTCTACCTCTTAAATCAATCTCTCCTTTTCTCATTCATCATCTCTTTAGCCTTTTCTCCTAGACTAATAAAATTCATAGTCTCTTTGCCTCCCACTTCTCTTTCAAATAAATGCCCTTCCCTCTAACCTCTGAGTTTAATAACCAAATTATTACAAAAGGGATTTAACATAACACAGTCACTTTCTTTATTTCACTAAACTTACATCTTGGATATCCTCCACATAGAGTATAAACATACAGATAACTCTTTTAACAGCTATAAAATACTCTTTAATATAGACACACCCTAATTTATTCAACTCCTCTGTATGACAGGCTGTCATTCTGTTTCCAATTTTGCCACTGGGCAGCAATAAGGATCCTTAAACATATATCTATATTTATTACTTTTTTCTCTTAAATCAACCATTTTTTAAATGTTATCTGTTTGTTTATTTTGGTACTGGGGATTGAACCCAGAGGTGCTTTTACCACTGACTTATATCCCAGGCCTTTTTATATTTTACTTTGAGACAGGGTCTCCCCTAAATTGCTGGAATTTGAGATCCTGTTTCAGCCTCCTGAGTTACTGGGATTATAGGAACACACCACTGCACCTGGCCTATTTTCTTTTATTTTAACATATTCATAAATGCACATAAGATATTTTATTCCATTTCAATCCCCAGTACTACTTCCTTCACTTCCCTCCTCTCTCCCCTGCTCCCTTTTCTCTATAATATTGGTCCTCTATTTTTTAATTGATTACTATTATACATAAAAGTGGCATTCATTGTGACATATTCACATATGCACATAGCACAGGTTGGTCAGTTTCATTCCACAGTTCTTTTTTGTTTATTTTTTTAAAGACAGGATTTAACTAAATTGGCCAGGCTGGCCTTGATCCCCTTGCCTCAGGATCTTGAATAGCTGGAATTACAGGTGTACACAAACATACAGGACAACAGAATTTTTTATATTTTTGATCCACATTTTGTTGAATCTATGGAGGTGGAATCTGTGGGTTCAGAAGGCAAACTACTTTATAATAATAAAGATCTGGACGGTTTCTCTTTTAGCATAACAGAATAAAGGTAAAAGTCACTATTACAAAATGATTTGGGGTGATATAAATCAGAATAGTGGTTATGTTGGGGTAAGAAGGTGGGGTTAGAACTGGGAGAACTAAACAAAAGTGCCAAAAGCATACAATGGAGAAAAGATATTCTCTTTGACAAATGGTGCTGGCAAAACTGGAAATCCAAATGCAGTAAAATGAAATTAAACCCCTCTCTCTCACCCTGCACAAAACTCAACACAAAATGGATCAAAGATTAGGAATTAGACCTGAGACCCTTCACCAAACAGAGGAAAAAGTAGGCCCAAATTTTCACTATGTTGGCTTAGGACCAGAATCCTTAACAAGACTTCCAGAGCACAAGAAATAAAAGCAAAAATCAAAAAATGGGATGAATTCAAACTAAAAAGCTTTTTCTCAGCAAAGGAAATAAACAATAATGTGAAAAGAGAGCCTACAGAATGGGATAAAATCTTTTTTTTTTTTTTTTTTTTTTGGAGTGCTGGGGATTGAACCCAGGGCCTTGTTCTTGCAGGGCAAGCACTCTAGCAACTGAGTAATATCCCAAGCCCTGGGATAAAATCTTTTTCACATGCACTTCAGAGAGCACTAATCTCCAAAACTTATAAAGAACTTAAAAACTTTACGCCAAAAATACAAAGAACCCAATCAATGAATGGGCTAAGGAACTGGGCAGACACTTTACAGAAGATAAATAGGTGATCAACAAATACATGAAAAAGTGTTCATCATCTCTAGTAATTAGAGAAATGCAAATCAAAACCACCCTAAGATGTCATCTAACTCTAATTAGAATGGTTATTATCAAGAACACAAGCAATAATAACTGTTGGTGTGGATGTGGGGAAAAAGGCATACTCATACATTGCTGGTGGAGATGCAAACTGGTGCAGCCACTCTGGAAAGCAGTATGGAGAGTCCTCAGAAAACCTGGAATGGACCCACCATTTGACCCAGCTATTCCACTCCTTGGTTAAAACCCAAAGGACTTAAAATCAACATACCATAGTAAAGCAGCCACATCAATAAGTTTATAGCTGCTCAATTCACAATAGCTAGATTGTGGAACCAACCTAGATGCCCTTCAACTGATGAATGGATAAAGAAACTGTAATGTGTGTATATATATATATAATCAATGAAATACTACTCAACCATAAAGAAGAATAAAATTATGGCATTTGCTGGTAAATGGATGGAGTTGGAGAACATGATGCTAAGTGAAATAAGTCAAACCCAAAAAACCAAGGTTGAATGTTTTCTCTGACAAGTGGATGAAGATACATAATGGCAGGGATTGGGGGTTGGGGTGGCATGGGGGTAAGAGAAGAATGGAGGCACTCTGAACTGTATAGAGGGAAATGAGGCAGGAGCGGGTGGGGGAAAGAGAAAGAGAGTGGACTTAGACATTATTACCCTATGTGCATGTATGATTACACAAATGGTGAAAACCTACATTGTATACAACCATAGAAATGAAAAGTTGTACCCCATTTGTGTACAATGAATCAAAATGAAGTTTGTAAAAATAAAAAAAAATTGAAAAGAAAGTACTGGGAGGAGTAATACGTTGCCTGAAAACACTGTACAGCCTGATTTGGGTGAAAATTACATGAGAAAAATTTCATCCACTGTACTCTTTGCATTAGTGTACTTTCCACTATACTTAAATCTTAAGTCACTTCTCTTCAAAATAAGAACAAGAAAAGAGCTTCCTTTTGATAATGTTTAACTGAGTACCCAAAATGCTGATGACTGCTTTCAGGAGCAGGGATATCATCTTTATTGGTTCCCCATAACCTAGAGAACAAAATATCTAGCAAAGCATTCAGGTTTTGTTTTGTTTTGTTTTGTTTTGTTTTTTAATACTGGGGATTAAATCCTGGAATGTTCTACTATTGAGCTACATCCCTCTCCCTTTTTATTTTGAGAAAGGATCTCAGTAAGTTGCCCAGGCTGGTCTCAAATTTGAGATCCTTCTGTCTCAGCCACCAGAGTCACAGGGATTACAGGTGTATACCACCACTATGCCAGCTCATCCAAGACCATTCATAATTGGCTCCAATCTACCTTTAGGTCTACATCCCCCTTCACCTGCAACAAATACCCCCTGTACTCAATCAAAAAGAACTGTTCTAGCAGGGTATGATAGCACATGCCTGTAATCCCAGCAACTTGGGGGGCTGAGACAGACAGATCACAAATTCAAGGTCAGCCTCAGCAAAGCCCTTACTAACTTCGTGACACCCTGTCTCAAAATTTAAAAAAAAGGGCTGGGGTTGTAGCTCAGCAGTAAAGTGCTTACCTAGCATGTGTAAGGCACTGGGTTCGATTCTCAGCACCACATATAAATAAATAAAATAAAAAAGTATATCAACAACTAAAAAAGGGCCAGGGAGATAGCTCAGTGGTTAAATGTCCCTGAATTAGAGCCCCACTACCAAAAACAAAACAAAACAAAAAAACCGTTCCCTCTTTTTGGTTCCCCATCCTAAGAACCACCACATACTGATAAAAACAAAAGCAAAATAATACAGTTCTCTGTGTGGACTTATATTTTCAGAAAACTTGAAGGATTTATAAGAAACCTAAAAGCTGACTGTCTCTGGAGACAAAAGCTAGGAGGAAGATTAATTTTATTTTATGCTTTCTTTTGTTCTCAAAATTTTTTGCTGCTTAAGGTTTTAAATAGTTTAAATGTTAATTATAGATGGATGTTCACATTCTATATACACGCAAAAAAAGTTAATTACAAAGATTAAGAAGGACATGCAAAATGTTGAGTCAATGTTGATTAAAAGAAAGAAAGCCACAGTGCTCCATCTGCCTGGCCTGCCTCCCTGCCTCCCTTCCTCCCTTTATTTATTGGTACTAGGGATTGAACACAGGATGCTTAGCCACTGAGTCACATCCCCAGGCCTTTTTATTTCTTATTGGGGAGACAGGGTCTTGCTAAATTGCTGAGGCTGGCCTCAAACTTGCAATCCTCCTGCCTCAGTCTCGCAAATTGCTGGGTGTACAGGTGAGTGCCACCATGCCCAGCAGAATCGTTTATTTTTAAAAAAAAAAAACATTGTTGCGGACACAGTGGCCCATGCCTCTAATCCCAGCTGCTCAGGAGGCTGAAGTAGGAGGATCTGGAGTTCAAAGTCAATGTCAGCAAAAGCAAGGCACTAAGCAACTCAGTGAGACCCTGTCCACAAACAAAAATAGGGCTGGGGATGTGGTTCAGTGGTCAAGTGCAACTGAGTACAATTCACGGTTCTAAAAGAAAAAAAAATGCATTGTTACCCATCACATTCTGCTAGGGTCAATCAGGAATTTAAAGTCTTATAAAACACAACAGTGGACCTACCTTCAAGAAGCTTCTTAGCAAAAGACTATTGAGGCAGTCATGAGAAGTGCCATTCAAGAAGGATAAACTAAACACCACAGAAACTTCAAAAGGCAGGTAAAAATACGAAATCACTATGAAGATAGTAGTCCATTTGAGCTGAGACTTGAAGGGTGGCTAAATTTGGATAGTAAAAAATAAGGGAAGCTGGACATGACAGAGTCCTATGACTTGGGAGGCTAAGGTAAAAGGATTTTAAGTTCGAGCTTCAGCTACTTGGCAAGACACTGTCTCAAAACAAAAATTAAAAGGCTGGGGATGTGTTCAGTGGTAGTACACCCTTGGGTTCAATTCCCAGTACTAAAAATAAATAAACTCTTTAATTTTTTAAAAAAGATATGGCAGTAAAAGATTTCACGACAAGGCAGGTGCAATGGTACATACGTGTAATCCCAGCAACCTGGGCTGCTGAGGCAGGAGGATCACAAGTCGGAGGCCAGCTTCAACAATTAGTAAGGTCCTAAGCACTTAGCAAGACCCTGCCTCAAAAACAAAAAATATAAAAGAGCTGGGAATGTAGCTCAGTGGTAAAATGCCCCTGGGTTCAATTCCCAGTACCCCACAAAATTTTTTTTCAAGAAAAGTAAATAAATATATGGACTAGACGGAAAAATAAAGATTATACAGGTGAAAGAAGATAAGAATAACAAGGTAGACTAGAGCAGATTATAGCCCTTCAAAAGCAGATTCTGAAATGAACTTTAGGTAACTGGAGGTCTCTGAACAGGAGAACCACACAAGCACAGAGCAATACTATTACAGGAAAATAAATATGGAGATCTACTTGTTGGATGGACTAGAATGAGAAAAAGAGTTTGGAGGCTCAGTTATGAGAATAGTTAGGAGCCTCCTGCAATAGACTGGGCATAAAGTAAGACCCTAAACTAAAGTTTAAACATTATGGAAAGCCACGGACAGGTCAAACATTAACTCTATAGGGGAACAAAAAACAAAAAAACAAAAAAACCACTAACATAAATCCTAGGTCTAGATTTCACAGCTGTTATCAGCATTTATTTTCTTTATTTTTATTTATTTATTTTTTTGGTACTGGGGATTGAACCCAGTGGTGCTTTACCACTAAGCTACATCCCCAAACCGTATTATTTTTTTTATGTTGAGACAGGGTCTCGCTAAATTGCTGAAGTTGATCAACTTGTAATCCTCCTGCCTCAGCCTCTCAAATTGCTGGGATTACAGGCATACGGTACCACGCCCTCCTATCAGGGTTTAACAGCATAACTGAGATACAATTTGTATACCATACAATATGCCCACTAAAAAGTGTGCAATTCAATGGTTTTTAGTATATTCACAAAGTCATGCATCCATCATTGCATTACCACAATCAAGAGAACACCTTCCTTACTCTAAAAAGAAATCCCATCCCTCCAAATGAGCATTCACTTAAATCTACTTTTTGTCTCCATAGATTTGCTTGTTCTGGACATTTCATATATGTAAAGTGTGATGTGACTGGCTTCTTAGCATAACATTTTCAATATTTTGTGCTATTGTAAAATTTATTGGTATTTCATTTTTTTTACTGCCTGTATTTTATTTTTTACTGCCTCTATCAGTCCATGGACATTTGAACTGTACAGTGCTTGCTTAGCATGCAAGAGGTCCTGGGTCGAATCCCGCCTCCCCCAAAAAAAAGGAAGGAAAAAAGAAACAGGAGTTCCATTCTCTTTACTTACCACTTTTATAGGCAAATTAAAGGCTTTCGACCCTTACCTATTATATTGTCAACCTAGTAAAACATTTTCTTGGAAAGTATGATTCTAATTCTCTTATATCTTCAAAAATTCCTTCAACATTTCTCTCAGATTCTTTTTTTGCAATACTGTGGATTGAACACAGGACCAAGCACATGCTAGGCAAGTGTTCCACCACTGAGTTACCATCTAGCCCTTTTCTAAAATTTTTATTTTGAGCCAGGGATCTCTAAGTCACCCAGATTGATTTCAAACTTGTCATCCTCCTACCTCAGCCTCTCTGATAGCTGAAACTACAGGTGTGTTTCACCACACCCAGTTTGTTTTGTTTTTGGTACTGGAGACTTAGCTCATGGGTGCTCTACCACTGAATCACACCCCTTCTTTATTTTTATTTTGAGACAGGGTGCTGCTAAATTGCTGAGGCCAGCCTCAAACTTCCCATCCTGCTTCAGCCTCCCCAGTCACTGGGATTACCAGCATGTACCACCACATCCAACTAGATGTATCTTTTGCTATCAGAACTCTGAGGCTCCCTCTTCTCCATTTATATACTTTACTCAATAAATGCTGAATGACTAGTATCTTGTCCTTTGGTTACGTTTCTATTTACACAAAGTTTCAAAGAACTACTTTACAACCCTATATCTTTTTCCTTTTATTTTGTCTGCCTTTATCTTACTCTCCATCTAGAAGGTCTGGTGTTAACCTTAACATAACAGCATAAGTTAGAAATTTGGTTATCTCTATACTCTCCTTACTGCCTAGTTTCATGCTATTTAGATTAGCATTACCATCCTAATCTATTCTCATAAATGCTGATGTAAAGCACAACATACATCTTGGAAATTTTTATACAACATAATTCACTACTGATTTTTATATAAATGTATTTAAATGCCACTGTTTTTAACCATCCCCAAATCTTTACCATGTTAAGCATGTTAATCCTGAAAACCAAATGACAACCTTAAAATTAATTTTTAAAAACACTATTTCATACTTCTTTTTTTATACACTCTGCTATATATGAAGCACTAGTCCAGTTATTGATTCGGATTTTTCAAACTTATATAACTCACAGATTTCCGTCAACCAATTTCTATTCTTTGTTCAACAAGTTGGAGTAAGAACTACTAAACAAAAGTTACTCCCTTTCCACTACTAGGCCATAATTACTTTGAGCCCAACGATGCCAAACAATGATGGTTCTTCCTGTTTGGTGGGTTCATTCCCTCCCTACCATGACGGGCCTAGGTTTCGAGTAATTTTTATGAAAGCCAAGAATGATAGGTCAGTAACTAACAAGTAGCAAAGTTCTAACAGCAGAAAATGGTCCCAGAATGTCAAAGGGAAAGGTGAAGCTTTGCCCAGGTATGCAAGGAGCTGTCATGGGTAGAGAATTATTCTAATGGTCCCTTCTCAAAAACTTAGCAAGTAGGCTCCTCTAGGAATCGTGGAAGAAGGATCTCATTAACAGTGAATTTTTGTTTTGTTTTCGTTTTTAAAAAGGACACTGAAAAGTACAGTAATAAAAATCCTCCTTAATACTAACACGAAAAAGGAGAATAAGCATTCTCTGGAAACTCAAGTGCGGGTAAGAGGGGGCGGGATAGAAAAACACAGAGCCCAGATTGTCACCGGTGGAGAGACATCCCCGACTGGTAGGGCCCCAGCACCAGCTGAGCAGAGGGGAGCGCGGGCGTCGGCGGCCCGGGAGCAAAGTGAGCCTTGGGCCGCTCAGGCAGGTGGGGGCTTGGGGGCAAGACCCCGCCGAGGTGAGCGGGTGTTTGAAGCCCGCCGGAAGGCCGCGTCGTAACGCACCCTGCCCATCCCGGCCGGGCAGGAAAGCAGGAAGAAGTCCGAATCCGGACGCGGGTCCGAAGCAACAAGTGCCCGTGGCGGCTCCAAACTAGACTGCTGGGCGGAGGCAGAAAAACAAGGCCAGGCGCGGCGGCGTCCTGGTCTTCTCCCTCTCAGCCCCTAACCAATCCCACTCACTCTGCCACACGACGCTCTTTAGCCCCCGCTCGGTCACCGGTGGCGCCATCTTCCCAACGCTGTAGAGCTGCACCGACGCCCCACACTCGCAATCTACTTCAGCCCAGTAAGCGGCGCCCGGGTGGCCCCGCCCCTCACTGCGGGGAAAGTCTAGCCCCTCCACAGACCGCGCCCTCCGCTGACGTCGGCGCGTCAGCGCAGGAATTCCCGCCCCCACCAGGACGGAGGCTGCGCTGTGCACCGTGGGCGGAATGTCAGTGGGCAATCGGGCGCCTCCTTGCGGAAGGCCGCTTGTAACACAAGATTTGGTTCCAACGAGGGAAAGCAAGGGTGACCGTGATTGTGAACCAATGTAAGAAATTATGAATACTGGCATACATGAAGATGGTGGAACCTTTCGCCTTACAAAAGGATTCTTCACTTTGCAAAGCGATTCATAATACACGTCACTCAGTACCTAGCTCAACTACAAATGGAAAATTGACTTTTCCCCCTAAGTTTTTTTATTCATTTTTCAAGGACATAGTGGTTGTGTGGAACTATGAGGAATTCTCTGGTGTGCCTAGAATTATGTTGGATTTTCAGGAAACTCAACGAAATGAGAGATCCACTTCTCTGAAGAATTTAAAATCTGATCAATGAGCACAATTTCTGGCATGTTGTAGATAGTCAAAAGGTTGAAAACTGAATACCTTAAGGATACAATATAAGTAACTGAAAATAAAGCAATCATTTATTCAATGAATTTATGCAACAGATGTTTGGCAGATGAAGGGCTATGGAAAATAATATTCCTATAACTCCCCAAGAAAATGGACAGTGTGGCTCAAGAAGTTGGAAAAGAAATTGGCGGAACATTAAACCTCTCCCAGTACATTCCTGAAACAACAAGCCCTAAAGGAAAAGGGCGGATATGGAATGCTAGGCCCTAAACCTTGACCTTCCCCATGTCAACCTAGTGCTGAATGACATGGGCAAGATTTGAATACTCATCCTTCCATGTCTGGTTTTAACCTGTACAACTAGCCCCTGATGGTTAGAAACTGCACATACACAATGATTACATCCTCCTCCTCATACCCTATAAAATCAGAATCCCCCCTGTAACTGACCGCCATTTTCCCATTTGGAAAGTGGACCCGAATGATGCCCGAATCTGCGAAGGAATCCGTGGCGGTCTGCCTCCCATTTCCTTTTTGAGCTTACAGGAGGGACTATCAATGCTTTAGGATCTAAAATTATTGTTGAAAGTTGATTAACGGATGATTTGATCTCAGACTTTGAAGGTTTATTTACTGAGAGTTGTTTGGGGACTTGAAAGCAAAGTTAGCAAATATGTACTAGATCAGTTTAGTTGCTGAGAGCCCTAACTATGACATAACCATTGTATACATTGGCAGACAGTAGGGCTTCCTAGAAGAATAAGCAAAGAAACAAGAGTTTTAAAGATTCAAATTAATCACATAGTGGATCATATAGTGGTTATTCATAGTTGATCACATAGTTGATGGTTAGTGAAGACTATTGCTCAAAATGTCTGGTAATTACAAAGTGCTTACTGTATGCCCTGCAAAATGCGTTATCTCATTGATCCTCAAAACAATCCTTACAGATAAAAAAACAGACTTAATGCAGTTAAATTAATTGCCAAGGATGCACATCCAGTGCTACAGGGAGTCAGAAAGCAATAGAGCAGTTTGTGGGATAATTTATAATTTTTAGAAAGAAAAGAATGAAGAATAAAAATAGCCATAAAATGGACTCAGGCACAACCTATGGCAAATTTTTTTTTTTTTCTGTTTGAGGCTTATATGAGAATAGAAGCTGGAACCCTGGCCTCCCTTAAACCTACCTTACATTGATTCAGTTGTTCAGAAGTTTATATAAATGCACATATTATTTCCCCCTCCCTTTTCATTTTTAAATCAGGTTCTGCTAGTATAGTAGGGTGAAAACCAAAACCATAAGAAAGATTCAGGACAAGGCAGACTGACACTTGTGAAGTGGAGCTTCTTGTCCTAAGGGGTCAAACCAAGAAGAAAGTTTGACACTTTCTCTCTCATTTTTGAGGAGAATAACTAGGTGCCAGGGAATGACACAAAAAGATCTTTCTGGGTTAGAAGTTTGACTTTGGACACAAGGGATGCAGTTGTGGTTCATGCTCCTAAAGGTCAGATTCCAGGATGGCAGTGTGAATAATGGAGGAAGTATGGGTTTTATCTACAGCTTGCAAATTCTGACTCTGCTTCTTACTAGCAGTGTGACTTCAAACACCTCAGTTACATTGCATTTGTGTGCTAAATTATCTCAGACCTCACAACAACCCAGCAAGATGACAATCTTTGTTGCCATTTCACAAATGAGAAAATGGAAGGTAAGAAAGGTTAAATACATCATGAAAATATAAGGATGGGCTAGAATCTGGATCTGGCTCCAAGACCATTGCCCTTTCCCTAGAACCAATTTGCTTATCCTCCCATGCTTCTCCAATTTAGGTGTTTTCTCTAAATCTCCCCTAGTTGGCTTTCCTGGGCAAATTGAAAAATGAATTTTAATTCCCTGAACGTGACACAGCAAAATGAAGGTGAAATTCACTAACACTGGCGAAAGATGAAAAGCTGCTTCATATAATTCACAGAGCAGATAACAGACAAATAAATAAATAAATAAAAATAAAAAAAACACCAAGGACTGAATGTATAAGCACTTGAGTTAGGGCAGATCACTCACTCACAATCCTATTCTCAGATCATACTAATAATTCATCACAACAATCTAAAGAAATGTTTTCCATAAACAAAACATTGATTAGCAGGTCTAAACAATGCCACTTACTTACTTGGCTCCCCTGAAGTGTTTACACTGATTAGCTGTATGAATGTGGGTGAACTTTTTGACCTTTCTGAGTCAAAGGGGTGACTTCATTACCCAGTTTGTAGGGTTATTATGAGAAAGGAATGAGTCTGTGGAAAGCACTTAGAAGCACTTAGTCTGGGCTATATACATGTCAACTAGTTTTATCTTTGCTCAGTGTGGACCACATTGTTTTCCATGGAATTCTGATCAAGGCAGCTCAGCTTTAGATGGCCATTTCATTTTCTGTGCTCTGATATTTGCAAGATATGGGTGTACTGGTCCCCAGACCCTTGGGACAGAGATTCTGTCCTTCTCTTTGGCCTCTGCCTGGGCTCTTTGGCTATTCCAGTCAGTCAAGAACATACCACTATTCAGAAGGCATACCTTGCCAATGACTTGGCTCAGGAGATGATCTCACTGGGATCTGGACCACACAGCCCCAGTTCTATACCATCAGGGTTGCCCTCACAAGGCATGGGCCTTCTCTAAATGCTCCAGATCTCACCAGTCTTTCCTCCCAGGGCACAGGCCTCTATCTTCCCAGCCTCCCATCACTGAAATTTTGCTTCAAGGATGAGCTTACTATGGCAAAGTTTTGAAGGCTCCCAAACCTGGAGTTTGGGAAGTAGCTCAATGATAGACTGCTTGCCTAGCATGCCAAAAGCCTGGGTTTGATTCCCAGCACTGAAAAAAAAAAAAATCCCAAAAATCCCAAACCTGGCTAGTCAGAATTACTTGGTGAACTTGTTAAATATATGGATTCCCAGGCCCCATTGCAAATGCAGTGAATTTGAACCTCCAGGGGGTGATTCCCAGGAATCTATATGAGTAATGAGTTCTCTGAGCAATGCTGGTATACCTAGCCCAACCCACCTCCTGTTCACTCACTGGTGTTTAGGAACAAAAGTGAACTAAATTTAACCCTCCTCTATGTATGCTCTCTGATGCATCAAACTCCACTTTAAGGGAACATTGCCTTTGACCTGTTTTAATGTGTAAATGTTCTGGGAAAGATATCTTATCAATGACACATTATGTATCTCTGATTATTAGTCTTTCAGAGAAAGCATGTCACCTCCTCCCTTGGTTTTGGTAAGTTAACTCAGAAAGGGAAAAGGAGACATAGGAAGGGAAGCTTATCCTCCTTCAGTGCTGACCTCAAGCCTAACTCCATACTCCTAACTCCCTCTGGGCAATGTTTTATGGTTGTTCCCAACTATAGACATTCTTGGCTCCACAGCCATGCTTTCGGGGAGTAAACACTGTAGTTTGTGTGTGTGTTGCACAAGTTCTACTCACACTATTTTTTAATTAGGTGACAGGCATTCAAAGAACAAGCATTTTTCTAGGTACAACAGATTTATCTTCTATATCATAGACTTTCCCCTCCAAAGATGAAAAAAGCAGTTACAATGTGAGTAGGGAACATAGCCAACAAGACTGATGTTACTCCCCCAAAAAGATATGTCTATGTCAGTCTGCCACAGTTTGAGTCTCTGCCTTTGGCTGCTTCTCCATCTGACATCTTTGCTCATCCAAAAGCGTGACTGCAATCCTTCTCACAATAGACCAGAAGCTCTGTTTTCCCAGATGCTCCCACAGATGTCAAATCATGTGACATTTTGGCTCAGCAAACCCTGTAGGCAGCTCAGCTTCTCCCCTAATTTGCAATAAGAGCATTTGTTACCACAGGTTGCCCTGAAAGCTGCTGCTGTCCAATCTAAACTGAAGTCCTGATGGAGGTTTGTTCTGGGATGAATGCTGTCTTTGCATGGATGGCTGGACTTCTCTGGAAGTGAACATTTGCAGCCCCTGAATTGCCAGGGGGCTGCATGGCAAGTGCTGGTGTTGATGAAACACTCAAGTGGACGTGTTGCAGTCTATGGTGTGTCTGGATGGGAAATCTCTGAATTTCTGCTAAACAGAGCTTTTATGCTTCCAGGGCTCTCTTCTGATGCACTCTGGCAGCCTTCCAGAGGAATTTCTGGATCCTTTTCTCTAGAATCCTCTCCACAGCTGACCTTGAATTCCTCTGAAGGTGATAACACACCTGACCTTACCCTCAGGAAGCAGTCAGAGTTGCTCTTGTAAAGGCCAGAAGAGCTTTTTCTATCCTAAAGGAATTTTATATTCTAATAGATCTTTTCCATCTGTAGTCTAACAATTGAGACAACTCTGCAAAAAAGAAATGGGAAGAATTTTTAAAACAAACACCAAAGTTTGCTGTGGATTCACACAAAATCAATTTACATTACTCACTTAGTCAAGTCTCTTTTATTCTGGTGCTTACTGTATCATTCCGAATTCCTCTTCCCTCTGTAAATTACTGGAAAGGAGAGGAAGGAAAGAAGCAGCAAGACACATTAAATATGCATTTTCTTAAACTAAAGAGCACAAATGTCACTGAGATTTTATTCATGTTTTGATTTGAAATGCAGCAATTCACAGCAAGAAAGGAAGAAACTGACACAATCTGACTATTCAAAGGGCAAAGTATTCAAACTGGTCAGCAGTTTCTGACTAACCAGGGTGATCTCTGACTTCATGAAATGAATGCATCTGAAGAGTCTTTTTGACCTCAGACTACTGGCTCAAGACAATGACCTTTCCATCCATAGGCCAACTTGCTGTATTCCACGGGGAACTCCAATATTTCATTCATTCAGGGAATTGCGCAGGGGAAACCTATGCCTGTCCAACTTCTAAGCACTTGTGTACAAAAACTTCCTCAAAGTTCCCCCAGGGTTGTGCAGGTGCCACCCAAGTGGGCTGGCTGTTGAGAATCAAGGATGCCCCAGGCGGTGATGTCAGGCACAAACCCTCCACTTGTCACTTCAGATAGGTTGTTTTCTTCTTCCTTTAAATGTGCATCTAGGGGCTGGAGATACAGCTCAGTTGGTAGAGTGCTTGCCTTGTAAGCACAAGGCCCTGGGTTCAATCCCCAGCACCGCAAAACAAATAAACAAAAAAACAACCCAAAAAATGTGTATCTAGCCGGGCGTGGTGGTCCACGCCTGTAATCCAAGCGATTTGGGAGGCTGAGGCAGGAGGATCGCGAGTTCAAAGCCAGCATCAGCAACTTAGCGAGGCCCTAAGCAACTCAGTGAGACCCTGTCTCTAAATAAAATACAAAATAGGGCTGGGGATGTGGCTCAGTGGCCGAGTGTCCCTGAGTTCAATCCCTGGTTCAAAAAAAAAAAAAAAAAAATGTGTATCTAATTTCTAGTACCAACGTAGCTTTCCTGAGCTGTGGTTTTCAAACTTTAAGGTGTATCAGAATCACCTAAGGGGCTTCTTAAAACAAAGATGATTGGGCCCAGCCCCAGAATTTTGATTCAGTGGGTCTTTGGTGGAGCCCCGGAAATTTCATTTCTGAAAGCTTTTAGATGATGATGATGATGATGATGATGATGTTGTTGACCCCAGGACCACATTTTGAGAATAAATGAGTGAAGGTATTATGAGAGTATTATGAGGGCTAAAGTTAAAATGTAATTACCGTAGTTAAGAGTAGCATGTTAAAATCTTAATAGTTGGTACATACTATAATAGTGTATGATATGAGATTAAAATGATTCTGAATTAATAACTACCATTTATTACTTACTTACTGTGAGCCTGTCATTGTATACAATGAGTTACATTTCATTTAATCCTCATTATGTTTTATGAAATGATTAGTATTTATTCCAATTTTCAGATGAGAAAATGTGGGCTTAGAGAGACCTGAAGCAATTTGATATAATATATATGCAAATATAAAATAATAGCAGCAGGATTTGAATCCAGATATGTCTCTTAGAAAGTCAATTCATGCAGGTGACAAGCTTTAAGATAATCCAGGAGTCAAGGAAGACAAAAAGTCTTAGACCAACAACATTCCCAAGGCTCTTCAGAGAATATCCAGAGGCTTTGCATCAGCCAGGGTCCTGATTTGACTTGCCTTATGTCCTGGGAGGAGAATACTATTCTGGAGACAATTTAGAATTTCCTCCTATGTATAATGATTTCCATATACCATTTTCCATTCCATTTTCAAATGATCTGGCTTATAGGTTTTGAAAGATCTTGCAGGATTTCTACAAGGATTTACTTCAAGAGAGGGGCCTATTTCAGATTGCTGACAGACTTGTAAAGAACCATGATAAGCCGCAGCCCAAAGACACAGAAAAAAGAAAGAGTAGTGACCTTTGGCAGCACTTTCTCAAGCTATGTATAGGTCAGAATCACCCGGGAATGTGCTAGAAAATACAGCAGAACTTTCTGCATTGATAATGTTCCTGCAAACATGGTGAATGTTCCTAAAACCCACCAGATATTCTGTAGGAAGTATGGCAAGCACCATCCCCATCAAGCGACACAGTACAAGGCAAGGATTCTCCATATGAACAGGGAAAGCAGTAGCTATGGTGGGCAGACTAAACCGATTTTCCCCCAAAATACTAAAACTACAAAGGAGACTGTGCTGGAGCTTGAGTGTGTTGAGTTCAACTGCAGATCTAAGAGAATACTGGTTATTAAAATATGAAAGGATTTTGAACTGGGAGAAAATAAGAGAAAGGGCCAAGTGATCCAGTTCTAAGTTTCATTTTTCATTTTCTTATTAAGGCAATAAAATCATGAGGTTCAAAAAGAAAATAAAAATATAGCAACACTTCAATGGGCATAGGGTCTGAGCCCCTGTATTCCTTATTATTTTTGGGGGAAATTCTGATACACACCAAAGTTTAAGAACTACTACCTATGCAGGCCTTCTCAGACTTGAATGCACAAACAAAAACCTGAGGATTTGGTAGGTCAGAGTGGGGCCTGAGACTGTATATTTTAAACAAACTTTCTGGGGATTCTGAGTAGCAGCAATGCCTAGGTGTAATGGAATTTGATTTGCATTTTGCTTCACTGGGTTTTGAACCCAAGGACATTTTACCACCAAGCAATATCCCCAGGCCTTTTTGTTTTTTATTTTGGGATTAGTTCTTGTTAGGTTGCTTAGGGCCTCCCTAAACTGTTGAAGCTGGCCTTGAACTTGCCATCCTCCAGTCTCAGCCTCCCAAGTGGTTGGGATTACAGGCATGTACCACTGTGCCCAACTTTTTTTGGGAGGTGGGGCAGGGAGGGGGACATGCCGGGGGTTGCTAGGGATTGAACTCAGGGCCTTGCACATGGTAAGCACATGCTCTATTACTGAGCTACATCTATGGCCCCTAAAGCAATTTCTCATAACTAAAAGTTTCCTTAATTTGCTTTCACTAAGCTAGATCTGTTGCCCTATAGTTATGGGAAACAGAACCTCTTGAAAAATTAATAGGGATTGTGCTTATTTTAGACCTGCAGGTGGGTCAGGAATTGGAAGGTATGTGTACTCCTGTGCTCAGAGAAGCAATGGACTAGGAGAAGAAAAGGAGCCCAGGCAGAGGACAGGCAGTGGAAAGAGACTCTAGACCACCCAGGCCCTGGCAGTGGAAGGTGCTGGGTGGGGAACTGGCCACCACTGGCCACCGCTGTTGCTTGCTGGCAGGGAGGCTTCATTTCCACTCACACCCTCTGAAGCCAGCCCTGTCTGACTGGGATCAGGAGAATTTGCAGTTTGGGGTTGATTATATTCCATGAAGGGTTTTCCTAAGGTCCCACAGCAAGCTGTTTCCTGGAGGAATGTGGCAAAGATTCCTCATGACGCAGTTTATGCTACTTACTGGGTCAGCACCCACATCTGATCATCTCCACTGTTCTTCTCAAGAGTAACCTCATGGGGAGGGGGGGCAACCAAAATGTCCTAAAGAGCATCAACCCTGAGCAAAGCTGTGGAGGCACTGAGGGTTGTCTTTATTCCAGCTTCCTTTCAACATCCCTCTTTTCACTGGGGATACCACCCATGCAAACCAGAAGTAAACATCCTAGCTCTCTGCAGGCTGTTAACAAATTCCTACCTGATTACTAAAAGTGTGGTCAGAACAGTAGCATGGGCATCACCAGCATCACCTGGATTTTGTTAGCAATGTAAAGTCTTGTACCCTCCCATACCTGTTAAATCAGAGTCTGACTTTAACAAGGCCAAGGTGATTTGTATACATAAAATTTGAGAAACTGGACACAGTGGTGCACGCCTGTCAAACTCAGGAGGCCAAGGCAGGAGTATCAAAAATTCAAGACCAGCTTCAGCAACTAGCAAGGCCCTGAGCACCTTAGCAAGACCCCTGTCTCAAAACAATTAAAAGCATGCCGGGCACAGTGGCGCATGCCTGTAATCCCAGCACTTAGGAGGCTGAGGCAGGAGGATCGCAAGTTCAAAGCCAGCCTCAGCAACTTAGCGAGGCCCTAAGCAACTCAGTGAGACCCTGTCTCTAAATAAAATACAAAATAGGGCTGGGGGTGTGGCTCAGTGGCTGAGTGCCCCTGAGTTCAATCCCCTGTTCCAAAAAAATAAAAGCACTGGGAATGCAGTTCAGTGAGAAAGCATCCCTGACTTCAATCTTCTATACCAAAAAAAAACAAAAAAAAAAACAACAAAAAAAACTGCTCTAAAGCAGCAATTCTCAGTCTTGACTGCACTTTAGAATCACCTAAGAAGCTCTTGAAAATTCTGATGCCCAACTGGGCACAATAATACATGCATGTAATCTCAGCAACTTGGGAGGCTGAAGCAGGAGGATCACAAGTTTGAGGCCAGCCTCAGCAATTTAGCAAGAGTCTCAGTAATTTAGCAAGACCCTGTCTAAAAATTTTTAAATAATAAAAAGGACTGGGGATGCATCTCAGTAGTAAAGTGCTCTTAGGTTGAACTCCCAGTACCAAAAAATAATAATAATAATAATAAAGGGAGGGAAAAAAGTCCTGATGCCCAGCCTTCACTTCAGAATCAGAGTTTCTAGGGATAAAGCCCAGGCATCAGTCATTTTCAATTTTAAGCCCTCCAAGAATTCCAGTGTACAGCAGGGTGAAGAACAATCTTCTAAAGTAGGAAGGTTTAAGGAGGAGACCTTCCAAAAAACATTTACATTTTTCTGGGGACCCCAGAAGACTTAAAAGAGTTCAGAATCCAAAGGAATTCATTTCAATTGGTGGATCTGAAGGACACTGTAATAGGAAAGAAAATGTTATGGGAGGGAAGAGCAGGACACCCTGGCATCAAAGAAAGAAAGCATTTGCCTCTCTCTGACTAATTGGAGCATTGCCTTTGACCCTGATTTCATTAAGTAACCCAAATGCAATAACAAAAAGTTCCTTCTATTTTACCCACAAGAAAAATGACTTACCCATTCCAAGCATACTTCCAGAGCAGGTTACTGTAATAAATAAAAACACAAATACTGAAAATATATTCATTGATGTATTTAAGATGGTAAAGATATAATTTAAGAAAAAATAAGAGGAAAGTGAAACAAAGAATTAATAAGGAGAAATTTGGGTGACAAGAGAAGGAGATACCTATTAGCAGTATGACCTTGGGCAAGTCACTTCACTGTATCGCAGTTTATCTGTAAAGTGAATAAGAATGCCAACCTCACAGGTTCGTTATGGTTATGGAATTAATACACATAAAGTTCTCACTATTATTCCTGGCACATAGCACTCAATATTTATTATTATCATTTATGATATTGTTCTGATTATCAGAGTAAGACATCACTGATGTTGCAACAAACACAGAAACGTCTCAAAAGTCATGGTTTTTTTGCCAAGGAGACTGAGAAAAGGTGAATTTCCTAACCAGAGTCTAGGTCCTTATTAAGGTGAAATGGAGCCAAGTGCAGTGGTGCATGCCTATAATCCCTGGGTTCAATTCCTAGTACAAAAACAAACAAACAAAAAATGTGAAATGGCTGCAGGCTTGAGATGACACCCCACCAGAGAATTCTGACCAACAAGGACATCTGGCAGCTAATAAGCCATCAGAGGAATGACTGTCTAAGGGTTGACTTGCAACCCCGGATTAGGAAAACAAAAGACAAAAGGCTCTCATTACTCCTTCACTTAGCTGTGTGATCATGGGTGCCTCAACGGGTTTATTCAGGGCTGGGGATATAGCTCAGTGGGTAGAGTGCCTGCTTCACAAGCACAAGGCCCTGGGTTCAGTCCTCAGCACTGCCAAAAAAAAAAAGAAAAAAAATACTGGTTTATTCATTCTTTATTTAATTTAAAACACATTGGGCAACAGTTATATGCTAAGTAGTAAGAGTCAAAGAGATTATTTATTAAGGGATATGGCACACATTCACAGTCATATGCTATGGTAAAGATAAAGGTGCCCTGAGGTCATAAAGGAGGAAGGGACAACGCTAACTTGCCCTGTGAGACTGGAGAAAGCCAACAGGAAATTTGGGCTGTTTTCTGGGTGGGGGTGGCTAGAATACTCTTCCAGTCAAAGGGAAGAGTTCTGCATTTACTCAGTAGCATGGTCCAGATGTATGGCTGGGGCAGGCATGTGTGAAGGATTCCATGTGATAAGACTAGAGAATAGAATCCTCTCTGGAGGGGGGCTGGGGAATGAGGCTGCCATTTTACTATCCAAAACATTAGCTACTCACCACACATAACTATTGAGTACTGGAAATGTGGCTAATCTGAACTGAGATGTGCTATGTGTTATAAAATGTACACCAGACTTTGAAGACTTAGTATAAAAAATGTAAAATATATTAATTTTCATATTGATTAGATGTTGAACTATTTCAGACACATTGGCTTAACTAATGTGCATTATTAAATTTACCTGTTCCATTTTACTTTCTAAATGTGGCTCCTAGAAAATTTAAAACTTTCATTAATGATTCACATCAAATTGCTAACTGGACAAAGAAGATGTAAATAGACAGATAGGGAACAAAGCATGAAAGACCTTGAACACCATGCTTAGAGGAGCAGATTTTATCCTACAGAGCAATGAAAAGCTTTTGAAGATAATGACTCAGTAAGACAACTGGGCCAGGTGCATGCTTATAGTCCCAGCACTCAAGAGGCTGCAGCAGGAGGATCACTTGGACCCAGAAGTTTAAGGGCAACCTAGGCAACAGAGTGAGACCCTGACTCAGAAGGAAAAACAAATTTTAAACCCTAAATAAATAAAAAAAAATGTGAATATGGATTTAGAGATTAGAAAAAGAGAAGGCTGCAGATGAAGATTCTGTAGCCTCTGCACCTGTTTCCTTGTTTATAAATTGGAGATAATAAAACCCACTGAACCAGCCAGTCGAGGTGGCGCACGCCTGTAATTCCAGCAACTCAAGAGGCTGAGGCAGGAAGGTGGAGAGTTCAAAACCAGCCTCAGCAAAAGCAAGACACCAAGCAACTCAGTGAGACCCTGCCTCTAAATAAAATACAAAATAGGGCTGGGGATGTGGCTCAGTGGCCAAGTGCCCCTGAGTTCAATCCCTGGTACCCCCCAACCCCCTCAAAAAATCCCTTGAACCCATCTTTTAGGATTATTTTGATCATTCACTGAGAAATGTAATGTGAAAACACTTGATAAATTGTAAATGATTATTCAAATTGATGAAGCATTGTTATTGAGCTGTAGGCTCCTCTTCCTAAGAGCTCACCCTCACCCCAAGAACCTGTCCTATCTCTTCCCTGCCTTGGGCCAGCTTGACTTGTGGAAAAGATAATGAAAAAACAAGGAATCAGAGCGTGACATCCAAGGACAGTGAGAACACGCTTTCAGGAGGGGCTGGCCTTGTTCCATCACCAGAAGCCATCTCAGACTTCTTGTTACCTACTTTTAATTGGAAATTTTGAACTCTGGGTATCAGTAAAGGTTGGGAACCATTTATTCCTCTCCTTGTTTTTGCCTGTGAAAATGAGGGCTTCATCATTTCTTTTCTTTTCTTCTAGAAATATATGAAAAATATATGACTGTGCCCTGGGCAAGGTAGCAGAGCGTGCTGGAACACAGAGCTGGAGAACCGTAATGTTTTTCTGCCAACGCCGATGAAAATGATGGCATCACTGACAGGCATGTTTTGTGATCAGACAGTCTACCCACTCATATATCTAAACCTACTTTATGACTTATAAATTCATTTTTTCTGATCTTCCAACTTTCCCTCAGTCATAATTCTCAGTCTGTGCAAATAAAAGTTTAAGTTTCTTAATTTTCAACCTACTAGGGTGTCTAGCCTTATCTCTAAGACTGTGTTAAAATGATATCCCCTAATCTTAATCTTTTTAAATTTTCTTTACTATTTGAGCAGCAAGCATCTGGTCTTCTTTCTGAAGGGTAAGAGAGGGACTGAGAAAAGAAGAGCATTTCAAATTGAATAGTAAATAATAAGGGCTGGGGATATAGCTCAGTTGGTAGAGTATTTGCCTCACAAGCACAAGGCCTTGGGTTCAATCCCCAGCACCGCAAAATAAATAAATAAATAAATAAATAAATAAATAAATAAAAAGACATCACAATTCCAAAGATGCTTGGGAGTCCCTTGAAGGGTATAGAAATTTCATACATACCAAATAATTCACAGATCTGAGTGGAGGGTTAATTTGTTTTTTTTGCTTGTAGTTGTAGATGAACAGCATCCTTTTGCTAAGGATCAAACCTCACAAGTGCTAGGGAAGCACTCTGCCACTGAGCTATACCCCCAACCCTGAGGGTTAGTCTTAAATAAGGGGTCATAACTTGCTTTACCTGAATATATTTTTTTTGGGCAAAAAGTAAGCTTCAGTCCTGTATCAGCAACCGGTGAGACCATCACGGTATATACATCTCCGCAGGGTATTTCAGTAACATCACAGTAACTCAAGCCAGCACTTGGGGTACATGTGAAAATGCCTTTGGAGCCATAGAGGTCAGTGCTGTAGTTGGCAGAACCCCTAGAGGCTTGCCAGTAGATCCGGATGCCATTAGGTCCCAGTCTATATAATTTCACCCCCAAAGGGCAACAGGCATCTGCAGGATAAAATCAAACGAAGTCACTTATTCCACCATCACACACAAACATGGCCTTTATTACTGCAGGGAAAAGAAAGCAAGTAAACTCTATTCCAAATAATATGATTAATTACTGACTAGAACAGAGCAAGATTTGAAGGGATGTTGAAGTTCTTCCCATGCTGAGCCACATGATCAGAAATCTGTGTGTGAGGGTGGTACGGGATGTGAATTTTTAATATCTAACAATGGTGATTCAAGAAGTTCCACCCTTGGCAGAGATATACTGTATTGTACATGACTCAAACTGAGTCAAATGCACAGAATCCTATCAAGGTCCCCCGTGTCTCAGTCATTTGATTTAAGTGGGATGAAGTTTAAATATAATTCATTGCATTCATCTCTAATTGAAAAACACCATTTTGCTGAGCTGAGTAGTATGATACCTTAGGAGCAGCTACTCACATGATAAGCTGGGGGCCAGGTTTGCTGATCCATTTTTCGTCCATCTAAACTGATTAGGTAGTTTTTTGATCTTTTCCTAAAATCCTTGAGTAGGCCACACATTAGATGCACCAGATGTAGTCCTCGATAACTAAATAAAGATGCTATTGTTCTGAGTGTGGTGGTACACACTTGTAATCTCAGCAGCTTGGGAGGCTGAGGCAGGAGGATTGAGAGTTCAAAGCCAGCCTCAGCAAAAGCAAGGTGCTAAGCAACTCAGTGAGACCCTATCTCTAAATAAAATACAAAATAGAACTGGGATGTGGCTCAGTGCTTGAGTGCCCCTGTGTTCAATACCCAGTATCCCTTGCCACCCCCGCAAAAAAGATGCTATTGTGTCTTTTGTAAAAATTGTTACAGATAATCATCTCATTTGATTTATTCTTCTAAAGGATTTTTTTCAGGTGTGAAATAAGCAATGGGCCATATTCCCAAAACTAATTAATGAAATTAATGGAAGATAATGGATCAAAATAAAGTATAATCTAGCTTACATAAATTAAAGCATACTGTATATGCTTTTATATTATGATTTGATTCTCAAAACAACTTTGAGGGATAAGCTAGAAAAATATTATAAATTCCTTTTTTTTTTTGGTACCAGGGATTGAGCCCAGGGGCACTTAACCACTGAGCCACATCCCCAGCCCTTTTTATTTTTCATTTTGAAACAGGATCTCTCTAAGTTGCTGAGGCTGGCTTTTAACTCATGATCTTCCTGCCTCAGCGTCCCGAGCAGCTAGGATTACAGGCATGTGCCTTGTGCCTTGCTAATTTCTATTTTTTCTTACCAGTGAGGAGGCAGGCATTGAAGATAAGGCCAACTCAGCTTATCAAAAACCATGTTTAATTTAGACTCCCTTTTGAAGACCTTTTCTATTATCTCTGGGATGCCAAAATTACATTTCAACCTTCCTATTCCATGCCCACGCAGACATAACTAATTGATCATTGTACTCTTTCTCCTCAGGCCTGGGAGGCAACCTCAGGAGTTTTTCAAATAGTTCCCTCTCCAAGCAGCCACTTTAGCCTTTAGAGATCATATTTGCTAGCCCTACACCACTTTTACTTTCCCTTTCTATTCCCTGATGGTTTGGTCTTTCTGAAGATAAGGAACAAAACTGTCAGTAGACAGAGACAGATGTCTCTGTCGATATAAGAAATCATGGGAGGAGCTAGAGTGGTTTAGAAGAGAGAGGTGGGAGCATAATAATAATGAGAAGAAAATAATGCAAACCAAATAGAATGTATGATCTACTGCTTTCTGAAAACTCTGCCATCCCGAGTTACCTTCTGCTACAAGTCTTTGTGTCATACAAAAATATGTCATCCCTTCAGAAAACATGTACCTGAAGATTGTCAGCAGGGGAAACAATTCACCAAGTACCCACGGAAGCATCAGCATCGGAAGCATCTGAAGCTTGAGGTCAAGGGGAAAGTGTAAACATTCTAGAAAGTAATCTGCATTTACAATGCAAACTGGATGGAGAGGCAGCATCTTTGTAAATGAGAAGAAAGGGTTGTGCCTGGCCTTGGAAGAGCTGAGTCCTTACTGATATTCTAGTAATAGAATTAAGAATTTATTTACTATAGTGTGGTGTTTGATATCTATGTGTCATTCAGAATGAAGAAGAGAGGCAGAATGGGAAGAGAGACTCAGACTGATCCCAGTCAACAAGAGATTCTTATTTTATTTCCCCCAGAAATTTACAAAATGTAAATTGCTGCTGCAAGCACAGTTCTTGTGCAAAAATATTCCCTATTACAATAATGAATACCACTGGAAATTTCATTAGACACTGAGTAATTAGCATAGCAAATGAATCATTAATACATCATGGACACATGTTTATTTTATCTTGCTGAGCACCATTAATATATATAAACTGTAAAATTTAAAAGAAAAAAAGAATTCACTTACTAGAGTAATAGCTTTGGTAGGCGCAGTCTGCAGTCAACCCAGTAGCACTGATTGCTTTTAATGCTATGGTGTAGTTGATGCCACATGTGATACATCCCAGGAGGCAGTGACTTTGATGGGTGTGACACTTAGACTGTCCAATGTGTGATTCCAGAACTGTCACGTAGGTTTGGGCTCCCATCCCAATAGTCCAGCTCACATTGATTACTGATTGGGTGACCTGAGTTACTATCATACCAGTTGGACAACATGGCACTTAAGGGGGGAAAGAGAAAAAGAATTGGGGTTTTATTTGCAGTGAAGATTATTTGTGAAAAACAAATAATAATAATGGTACTTTGCATTTCACTCAATATCCTAAATTTCTCAAGCTTACTATTGTTAATCAAAATTTTCCTTGCATTCATGCCCTCTGATACATTTTGTAACATCAACTCTACATAATGAATACTTTCCCCAAGAAAGTACTGTGATTAGGGTGAAGCTTTCCCTAATTTTTTTCTTTCAGAATAAGAAAGAAATCCTTTCTTGTTCCCCAACTTGAACAATTCTAGTTGTAAACTATAAAGCAATGGATGCATTCACCTCTTCTCCTAATATAACATCTTATAGCTATTGCAAGAAAATGTATTTTTTCCTTTCTTGAGCATTTCTTTTTTTTTTTATTTACTTATTGATTCATTGAACACAAATGGAGTACAGCTATTGTTTCACTGGTTGTACACAAAGTAGAGTCACAGCATCTGTGCGTTCATGCATGTACACAGGGCAATGGTATCTGTCACACACTCTGTCTTGAGCATTTCTTAGTACAATACTGATATAAAAACTTGATTTCCTGCACTGGAGTTATGGCTCAGTGGTAAAGCACTTACCTAGGATTTAATCCCTAGCACCAATAAACAAACAAACAATCAAAAAACCTTTATTTCCTAACCTCCTAACATACTATGGCCATCTCTATTTTTCAGGGACCCTTTATATAGGATACAGAAACTTCATGTGTATTTGGCCATTCTTTCTGTACTGCGTTTTTTGTTTTTTGTTTTTTTAGGTGTTTCAACTTTTGTAGTCCAAATGTCATCTGTTGTGCATAAGAGAAATAATGTGAAAAGATTTTAAATAATTTCCTAAACATTTATTCATACAATGCCATAAAAGAAATAGATTTTTCTTTTCTTTCTTTCTTCTTTTGTACTGGAGACAGAACCCAGGGGCACTTTACTACTGAGTTACATCCTCAGCTTTTTTTTCTTTTTTAATTTTGTGATAGGGTCTCACTAAGTTACTGAGGCTGACCTTGACCTTGTGATCCTCCTGCCTGTGCCTCCTGAGTTGCTGGAATTACAGGCCTGCACCACCAAGCCCAGCCATAGCACTTTCCTTTTATGGAACTCTTACTATGATCAGGTCATATGCTAAGTGCTTTGCACCACTAGTTAATTTAATACACACAACCACCTAAGGCTATTATCCCCCTTTGATTAGGAAACTGAAACTCAGAAAGCATTTCTTAGAGAAAGATATGAAAGAGCTGAGCCAAAGAGACAAATAATAAATCAGTTCATTTGGTTTCTTGTTAGCTGTTTTGACAGATTGTACCTGGAGAGAATATAAATTCTAATAAATGTTTTTATAGAGTCAATGCATTGCTCCTTTGATGCCAATGTAAGATGATACTAGAGTCTTTTGATGAGATTTTTGCAGAGCGTATAAAATGTTGAAAGTTCAATTTTTTAAGATTGGGACTCTTTGAAAGGGTTCTGAACGTACTGTATTTATATCACACTTAGGATAGAATAAATAAAGTCCGTATCTTAAAACATAAGGACATCCCCAAGTCAGTGTTTGGGCTGGTGTTGGCCACATACCTGTTTCCAGGGGCATGCTGTAGCTGGGCAGGCTCCATCCTGCCTGTGTTTCAGCCACAGCAGTGACAGAGAACACTGAGCCACAGGGCAGGCCCCCCATGGTACAGGACTCTCCTATGCTGCTGCACTGATACAGTCCCTTCTCTCCCTGGGCCGTCACTGTGTAAATGGCATCATCATTGGTGGATCGCCAGTGCACATGAATCATGGAGAAGGCATCCTTGGAAATATTTATTATTTCAGGACTGCAAGGACCTAGAGATTTAAAATTATTAATTGAAACAGCTTTAAGTCAAAAGTGTCACGTGTGCTGGGTGTGGTGGTGCAGGCCTATAATTTCATTGACTTGGGAGGCTGAGGCAGAAGAACCACAAGTTCAAGGCCGACCTCAAAAACTTAATGAGAGTTGGTCTCAAAATAAAAAATAAAAAGAGCTGGGGATTGGGCTGGGGTTGTGGCTCAGTGGTAGAGTGCTTGCCTAGAATGTGTGAGACACTGGGTTCAATTCTCAGCACCACATAAAAATAAATGAATAAAATAAAGGTATTGTGTCCATCTACAACTAAAAAAAAAAAAAAAAACCTTAAAAAAAAAAAAAAAGAAAAAGAGCTGGGGATATAGCTCAGTTGTAGAGCAGCCCTGAGTTCTAGCCCTCCTATTGGGGAAAGGGGATACATGTGTTATTTAGTCTAGAATGGATTTTTACCAGGCATGATGGAGCATGCTTGTAATCCCAGTGACTCTGGAGACTGAGACAGGAGGATCAAAAGTTCAAGGCCAGCCTCAGCAATTTAGCAAGGCCCTAAGCAACTTAGTGAGACCCTGTCTCTAAATAAAATACAAAATAGGGCTGGGGATGTGGCTCAGTGGTTAAGTGCCTTTGGGTTCAATCCCCGGTATTGGGAAAAAAAAGGATATCCCCCCCAAAGTAAAATTAACATAGGCTGGGTACAGTGCACACCATAATCCCAGTAATTTGGGAGGCTGAGGATCCCAAATTCAAGACCAGACTCAGCAACTTTAATATGACTCAGTCTCAAAATAAAGAATAAAAAGAGCTGGGGATGTAGCTCAGTGGTAGAGCACTGGAAATCAACTGGAAAAGGTTTAAGAGCATTTTTAATTCTGAAAGCAATGGTATACCATGGGTTATGTACAGGCAGGTCCCTCAAAGGCAGAAGGAACTGAATGGCTGAGTGAGTCACTGGCAAAACCTTCTCTCCTTGTGGTTTCCCCTTTGTTTCCCTTTCCCCCACTTTCCTCCTCCACTTTCTCTTCTGTCTCTCCTTAATATAGCAGGAGCTCTACTGGTCCCTACAAACAGTGGTAGTGGGATTGAACCTTCTTTCAGGTTTTGCTGAGATTCTGTCCTATGGCACACAACTAGGGTGAATTGGATATTGGTGGGTAAAAGCATAGCTGTACCATACCTGTGGTGATAAAGCGTGAGCGGCACGACATGTTGATACCCCGGACTTCACTGAGGGAATACACTGTGATGCTGTACGTGGTGTCACACTCCAGAGCTGAGAGAGTGCAAGCAGGGGCCGTGTCGTTGCACTCTACCACGTTGGACCCAGCCACAGCCTTGGTTTCATAGAGTTCGGCACCACGGACAGGAGACCAGACAACCTCTACTCTCTCGCTGGACACCAGCACTGGGTTAATGTCACTAGGACAACAGGGAGCTGAAAGCAGGAGCCCAAAGGGAATGAGGTCACTGCAGGAGCAATGCCACCAGAGGGGGTCCTGGAGACCTGGCCTCCCCATGGCCACTGCCTCTGTCACCATTCTCCTACGCTACTACAATAACCTCCTACAGGTGTGTCTGTTACCTACCCCACCCTGGTCCTGTTTGCCAGGGTGACCTAACTGAATTTTTACCATGCCCTAATCTTTCTTGTCGGAAGACCAGATATTCCTCTTCATCTGGGCTGGCTGAAACCAGTTGGATCATCTAAGCTGGCTG
Source organism: Glaucomys volans (assembly GCA_020662805.1). Classification (NCBI taxonomy): domain Eukaryota; kingdom Metazoa; phylum Chordata; class Mammalia; order Rodentia; family Sciuridae; genus Glaucomys; species Glaucomys volans. Next base: position 382,082 of record JAJEJO010000802.1, on the reverse strand, counting down.
TCAGAGTAACCACTAGACAACCTCTAACCTCATAATAAAAATAATTAACCTCATAATAAAAAACATGAATATACCTCTCCCTTGTTTCTTTTACCTTATAATTTCCTGACCCCCAAGCGATGAGAGTTTATCTCCCACTTCTATTCTTGGTCAAGAATATAATCTCCTTCACTACTCAATCAGTGCTCAATATTGTTATTGGTTCTTTCCCCTCTTCTGCCTGACAAAGTCATACTTAGCCTAACTTCTCAAATGCTGTCACTCTTTTCAGACGCTAACCCAGATAAAGCTGGGGTGTGGGTCAGGGGAGCATGATTATATTAGTAGATCTTAGAAGAGACTTTAAAGAGCCCCACTAACAAATGTCTGACTCGGCTTGGGGTTTCTCTGAGAAGTGCTTGCCCCACCTACATTCCATCCATTCTAAACTCCAGCTCAAGGGCACTCCCTTTGGAAATTCCTCCTGTGTTCTTGAGACCTTACTGATAGTCACTTACTCCAAATTCCAAAAGCACCAATTATTTGAATCCTTCAAACTGGTAAAACTTCTTGTAATCCAAGCAAATTTTTTTTTTTTTTTTTTTTTTTGTACTGGGGATTGAACCCAGGGGCACTCCACCACTGAGCCACATCCCCAGCCCTATTTTGTATTTTATTTAGAGACAGGGTCTCACTGAGTTGCTTAGGACCGCACAAAGTTGCTGAGGCTGTCTTTGAACTTGTGATCCTCCTGCCTCAGCCTCCCAAGTGCTGGGATTACAGGTGTGCGCCACCACGCCCGGCCCAAGCAAATATTTCATATAATCAGATTATTCTTATTTGTAAATACAGTTAATTAATTCCATGTCACTCCATTCATTCTTCAAACACTGAGCATCTCCAATATGCTGACCACACTATGAGAAGCACTAGTGACAGATAAATAAAACATAATCTATGCCCAATACAACTTCCAAGCCTAGTGGAGGAGAGTAGTCATGGTAATAACCATGTTCATGAAAATATTTGCATTCTGCTTTATCACATACAAAGGCCTTTTCCTATTCATGTTATTATTTTTCCTACTTTTAGTGAAGGATACTAAGGAAGTAGCAAGGTAGACATCATCATCCCTTGACATAGTCAAGTTAGAACTTAAAATCCAGGTGTCCTACTCCAAAGCCCTCCACACCATGTAGTATCTTGGCCATTGCATCTGCCTGTCTGGTCCCAGGAACAGAGTAAACTCCTGAAATGGAGAGACTGCACCCTCTTCAGCATCTAGGCCTGAACACTAAGTAGATCTTTGCAGAAGATTCAACTTTTCAGAGCAGGCTTGAGCTACATTCTTTTCAGGATCTCACTAAATTGCCCATGCAAGTCTGGCCTAGAACTTTCAATCTTCCTCACTTAACCTCTCAAGTCTCTGCAATTATGGGCATGGGCTGCTACACCTAGCTGACCTTGCATTTTTATAAAGCTTGGGTTCACAAAGTCAAATTTTCCTAGTCTGGAAAGATTGAGACATTCACTTTGTATTCCTGGTCCTAGAATGAGTCCCAATGAATTGTTGTTGGTAAGTACAATAGGTGATCTACTCTGCTGCTGAGTTTAGTGAACTCACAGTCCCTTTACAAGCCTCAAATGCAACTTACCTGTTGTGTAATTGAATACATCACCCAAAGGACTCTGCCCAGCCTTGTTATAGGCAAAAACACTAATAAAGTAAGTGAAGCCACACTCAGATAAGAAGCTGCACTGGGTGGTAGATGTATTGCAGTGTACTTCCCAGCCATCATCACTCTTCACAAATGCCACGTAGTAATCACCCAGTTCCACATTGGACCAAGCCACAGACAGGTGGCCAGGGGGATCTTCTTGGATCATCACCCTTCCAGGTGCACAAGCCACTAAGAAATAATCAATAATAACCAGTCATAAGACTATTGCAGATTTTCTTTGCATCTTTGCAATTATCCAAGATTTCAAGACAACCCAAATCAGCAACTATGAATTTTGTACCAAAAATGTTAGAAGATTTTCTTTAGAGAACCAAAGTTTATGCTATAAGGCCCAAAGCACTACAGCAAACCACATAGACCTATCCACATCCTCTAATTATATGAGAGAAATAATGGGGAACCAGGATTTTAAAATATGGGGGTTTTGTGGGGCGTGGTGACACAGGCCTATAATCTAGCTACTTGGATCCAGAATTAGAAATATCCTACCTTCATCTTTAAAAATATCTCCCACCTTAGGAGACTGAGGCAGGAGGATCACAAGGTCAAAGCCAGCTTCAGCAACTTAGCAAGGCCCTAAGCAACTTAGGGAAACCCTGTCTCAAAATAAAATATAAAAAGGGCTGGGATGTGGCACAGTGGTTGACTGCCTCTGTGTTTAATCCCTGGTATCAAAAGAAAAAAAAAAATCTCCCACCAAGTCTCGGTCATGAAACTTGATGTCAAGAAGAGACAATTAGGGCTGGGGATATAGCTCAGTTGGTAGAGTGCCTGTCTCACACGCACAAGGCCCTGGGTTCTAATCCTCAGCACAGAAAAAAAAAAAAAAAAAAGAAGAAGAGACAGTTATCTGTATTGCACAGTTAGAGCTGTGTGCATAACTCCAGCAGGCCAGGCACAGTGGCACATGCCTATAATCCCAGTGGTTTGGGAAGCTGGGGCAGGAATATTTGCAAGTTTGAGGACAGCTCAGCAACTTAGTGAGGTCTTATGCAACTTAACAAGATCCTGTCTCAAAGTCTCAAAATAAAAAATAAAAAGGGGTGATAATGTAGCTCAGTGGCAAAGCATTCCTGGGTTATCTCCAGTACCAAACAAACAAACAGACAAAATCCCCCCAAATGGATCTTAGAATCTTCATAACTTTAAAGATGAAAAAGAAGCCAAGAAGCTGAGACAGGATGATCACTTGAGCCCAAGAATTCAAGGCCAGCCTGAGCAATACAGCAAGATCCTCTCTCAAAAATAAAATAAAATAAATAATGAAAATGAAAAAGATAATTTATGGAAGATGTGGGATAGAAGCCAGGCCTCCAAATATTCAAAGAAGTGCTTTTACACAATTCATAAAACCTGGTTTCCCTATTCATGTTATTCAAATTCATCAGAATGTCCAACTCAAGGCTTTCATTTAGATCAGGCTTTGGTTTTGCCTGCTTCCAGAGTGTTCTGAAATATTGTCAGGGACTTTGACTTGCCAGCCTTGCAAGGTTCTCACTCTTGTTTGCATACCTGTTTTCAGGGTCACTGCTGAAGAGGACTTGCTAGATCCAGCATCATTACTTGCTAAAACTGAAATCAGGTACTTAGTTCCACACTGGAGGGAAGAGATGCTGCAGGAACTGAAAGTTGTACTGCAGCTCTGCTCCGAAGAGCCACTCAAAGCCATCACAGTGTAGTTGAAGGCTCCTTCTGTTGGTGTCCATGAAACAAATGCCTTCAGAGCTCCACTATCAAAAGAGACTTGAATGTTGGCAGGGGCACGAGGACCTATTTTTGAGAAACAATTAAGATTTAGCAACCACCTAAAACCAAGTAAGAAGTAGCCTAACAATGTGAAGGAGCTCAGTGGCTAAGGTACACCAATAGTTGGATAAATACAAGTGTTCAAAGCATAAAATTGGGATTTAGGAATTAGCAACATATCTGCCATTAACTATACAAATTCGTAACTTCTATGTGACCCTGGCCATATTATTTCATCTATTTGTTAATTATTTTCACATCTACAAAATGGAGATAAGATCAGCGTCTATATAGGTGTTAAAAAATATACTTGTGTGCATGCATACATGTATGAATATACTATTTAACAAGTGGCCAGGTGAGGCAGCACAGGCCCATAATCCCAGCTACTTGAGAGACTGAGTTAGGAGGCTCTCAAGTTCCAGACCAACCTGGGCAACTTATCAAAACCCTGTCAGAACAAAATTTAAAAAGGGATGGCTTTGGTGTTCATCAGTGGATGAATAAATAAAGAAAATGTGATATATATACAAAATGGAGTTTTATTCAGCCATAAGGAAGAAAGAAATGAAGTCATTTTGCAGGACAATGGATGAAACTTGAGAACATTATGTTATGCAAAATAAGCCAAACTCAGAAAGTCAAGGATCTTTTGTGTTCTCTCATCTGTGGAAGCTAGAGTAGAAATAAAAGGAAAAAAAGGTGGCAGGAGATCTCATGGAAATTGAAGGGAGAACTATAGAGTAGAGGAAATGAACTAGAAGGAGGGGGAGAAGAAAAAAGGGGAAATACTGGGGAATGACTTTGGCCAAATTATATTGTTATATTGTGTGCATATACAAATATGTAACAATGATTCTCACCATTATGTACAATTATAATGCACTAATAAAAAATATGGGGGAAAAGGGGGGGATCAGGATGTAGCTCAGTGATAGAGCATCTGCCAATCACGTGTGAAACCCTATGTTCAATCCCCAGTACTTCAAAAACAAAACCCACAAGCGATTAAAGAATGAAATGAGATTATAAATGGGGGCACAGCCAAGTCAGGTGTGGTGTCACATGCCTGTAATCCCAGCAGCTTGGGAGACTGAGGCAGGAGAATCTCAAGTTCAAAGTCTGCCTCAGCAACTTAGTGAGGCCTTAAGCAACTTAGGGAGACTCTGTCTCAAAATAAAAAATTAAAATGAAGCCGGGCGCAGTGGTGCACGCCTATAATCCCAGCACTTGGGAGGCTGGGGCAGAAGGATCGCGAGTTCAAAGCGAGCCTCAGCAATTTAGCAAGGCCCTAAGCAACTCAGTGAGACCCTGTCTCTAAATAAAATACAAAATAGGGCTGGGGATGTGGCTCAGTGGTCGAGTGCCCCTGGGTTCAATCCCCAGTACCAAAAAAATTTTTAAAAAATAAAATAAAATAAATAAATAAATAAATAAATAAATAAAAATGAGTAGGGATGTGACTCAGTGGTTAAGCACCCCTGGATTCAATCCCTGGTTTTTTTTTAAAAAAAGGAATCAACTTTACCAACACCTAGTTTTCAAACTTTGCTTCCACAACTGTGAAACAATCTGTTTCTATTGTTTAAGTCACCCGGGCTGTGGCACTTGGTAACAGCAGCCCTAGCAATCTGATTCAGAGACTAAATTCAGACTCTCTAAGACTTTTTAAAACAATAAGAAGGCTTCAAGAAACTAGTCCCCCAATCTGATACAGATGCTCCCTCCTGTGCCATGCTGTGTCTGTGCGCCTATATCAAAGCACTTATTACACAGAACTGTGACTGGATTAATGCATCTTTAGATACAATCAGATCTTGGAGTGGGATCATGCTTTATTTGATGTTGTATTCCCATCAGCTAAGTTCTGCCCAGCACAGAGTGAGCCCTGAAGAAATGTTTGTGGGAAGACAAGGGTGGGTGGTTCCAGTGGGCAGAGGGGCGGGGAGGAAGGAAGCAAGCAAACCACCCAGCCTAGGAAAAGGCCAAGGAGACTGTCACAAATATTCTGACTCACCAAGCCCATCACAAATAACCTTGGGGCTACTGTAGCTACAGTTTCTCCTAGAGAATTAGTATACAAGGCAAATTCTTCTCTCTATACTTCTATCTTGGCCCATAGACCATGGGCTTTCCATTCCCCTCCAAAAACTAAAGAGAACATTTCTGGTTTCTTCCTAATCTTTCCTTGGTCCTCCCCCAAGGGATATAACAGCTAATCTTGTTAATCTGGTTGGTGAGAGTCTGTCATCTATTTAGGTCACATTGCCAGCAAATAGCTTACTCAAGAGAAAAAAATTGTCATATTCTCTCTCCCTCTCTCCCCTTCCCCCTCACGCCTTCTCATTCTTCTGGCTCACCCCAGCAGCTCAGTTTGAATTTGCAGTTATTAAGCTCCAGATTCTCCCAGTCAGGTGTCCCTGGGGTGGGGATGGAAAGAGAACACACCCTGCACCCCGCAATGCAGCTCCTCTGCCTACTACTGGAGGAGAGGTGGTAGGAAGTGGGTGTCAGGCTCAGTTCTAGGTGGAAAACACATCTGAAACACTGACTTCCATTACAGCATAAGGCACCAGGACAGCAGGAACTCTGTCTTGTTTGCCACTGTACCTCTGCATTGATACTGGCACCCTCTCACTGAATGTCTGTTGAATAAATGAATTCCTGTTTGGCCCAATTCTTTTTGTTTACACAATTGGCCTGAACTCAGGAAGAGACAAGGGGTGATTGGTGAACCCAACAAGAATCATCTCCTGTGATATCAAATGCACACGTGGCCACTGAGTTGGATTTCAGAGGGGGAGGTGCCAGGCTCCCTGTATTCTCTGCAGCATTTCTTTATCCATGCAGTAAGCATTTAAACTGCCAAGGAGGAATAGTCAAGGCACTATAAATAACTTCATAATAAATTTAAACAGCTGCTGCCAGCTGCTCCGTACTTATCACTTAACATTGCTCTTGATGGCTGCAATGCACAGCCCCCCTCATTAATCAAAAATGAGATTGTTTGAGGCTGAGTTGAGAAGTCCTTACTTGTTCTCTGATTGCAGGTGGAGTCATCCCCAGGGATTCCATTGGCGTTCCACGCATAGGCTTTTATGGTGTAGAGAGTCCCGGCATCTAGACTGCTGAAGGTCAAGGAGGTATTTGTAGTATTCTCCTTCCAAATTCTACCCAAGCCATTGGCTTGCATAATGGACACAGAAAATCCGATTGCCATATATACAGCTTCCCACTGCACAAGGATAGACTCTGGACTTGGAGAGCTTACTTCCAGAATTGGTGCAGCCAACACTAAAGAGACAAAAGCAAAACCAAAAACTGCATTTGTGGGGCTGGGATTATGGCTCAGTGGTACAGCACTTGCCTAGCATGGGTGAGACACTGGGTTCAATTCTCAGCACTGCATATAAATAAATTAAAAAAGAAGTTCATCAACAACTAATAAAAATATTTTTAAAAACTGCATTTGTGTTATAAAGTCCAACAGAGGATAATTCAAATTATTTAGGAATAAGTAAGTTCAGGTTGATTAACTATTAAGATTGATTTTCATATTATAAAATAATTATTTGCTTTATGAAGTTATTAATTGCAGTTCCCTTAAATAATCACTATTTAAGTATGTATTAATCATAAAAGATGTGGCAGAGAAATAGGGAAACTCTAAATATGAGATATCACTTTCAGCTGGAAGTTGATCAGAAATCAGACAAAATATCCCTGTAATCATAATATAAATCAATGATAAAAATGATGGTTTGTACTATTTTAAGGTGCATATAACTTTTTAGAAATATGCCTAGGTACAACTTAATCAAATCAGTTTAAGTAATGCTGATGATAAACTCCAAATGTTTTTATTTGTTAACTTGTATACTATGTGGTCAAAGTATGGAAAAACCCTTCTATGTATTCTTTTTTTTTTTTTTTTTTACTATTGGTGTATTATAGTTGTGCATAATGATGGGACTTGTTACATAATCATACATGCATACACTGTAACAATATAAATTGGCCAACATCACCTCCTGGCACTTCCCTCCACCTTTCCCTCCTCCCATCCCCTGATCCCTTTCCTCTACTGATCTCTCTTAATCTTGTATGTTTTTTTTTTTTTTTTTTTTTTTTTTTTGGTACTGGGCATTGAACCCAGGGCACTCCACCACTGAGCCACATCCCCAACCCTATTTTGTATTTTATTTAGAGACAGGGTCTCACTGAGTTACTTAGGGCCTCACTAAGTTGCTGAGGCTGGCTTTAAACTTGCGATCATCCTGCCTCGGCCTCCCAAGTGCTGGGATTACAGGCGTGCACCACTGCGCCCGGCTTGTATGTATTCTTTATTCAGTATGCTTAAAAACAGAAATCCCCCTTTCAGATATGTAAAAGCAGGGATACATTTAAAGATGCCCAGAAAGGGTTTTATGTTCAAACCAAAACATGAGGTATTTAAATACCACCTCCTCTACAGATATCTGAGTTGCCAGAAAATATCATTTGGTTATTTTCACTTCTGAGCACTGAATTGTGGCACTCATATGACACCGAACTGCCTTGTGCATTTGCAGCATGATTACAGTTGGTTCAGGTCACAGAGGATGAGCATCAGCTACCTGTCTTTGCCTGCTTTGGAGGTGATGCCTTGCTTCTGCCAGCTGCACTGATGGATCTGATGGTGATTTGGTACAAGGTCGCAGCCTTCAGGCCTGTCACAGTGCCTGGGGAATTGGCCACCATTGTTTCAATGACTGTATCTCCATCTTCAGCTGTGAGCAGGTAACTGGTGGCCCCTGGCACTGTAGCCCATTCTACAGTGATACTGTTGCTGATTTTTGAATATGCTTGATCAATAGTGGGTATTTCAGGAGCTGAAAGAGATTTTGAAGTTGTACATTAGCCAGGATATCTTGAAGGATCATTTCTTTCATCATTTTCCTCTTCAAACTAAATCATCCTCATGCTATCCTTTTTTTAAAAAAATTATATATATATATGTATATGTATATATAGTTGTTGATGGACCTTTATTTTATTCATCTATTTATATCTGGTGCTGAGAATCGAACCCAGTGCCTTACACATGCTAGGCACATGCTCCATCACTGAGCCACAACCCCAGCCCTCATGTCATCCTTTAACCCTCATTTTCCTGATCAAGATAAGATGGAAAGGTAGAAAGGCATGGTTGTTCTCCAGAAGAGAGTGGAAGCTCAAACCTCTCACTCAGGGACAGAATTTCAGAGTTTTTTTTTTCACCCCCAGTTGTACTTATTTTTTATTTTATTTTATGTTTGTACTGGGGATTGAACCCTGGAGCACTTAACCACTGAGCTACAACCCCAGCCCTTTTTATTTTGTTATTTTGAAAGAGGTCTCTTTAAATTGCTTAGGACCTGGATAAATTGATGAGGCTGGCCTCAAACTTTCAGTCCTCCTGCTTCAACCTCCTGAGTCACTGGGATTACAGACATGTGCCACAACACCTGGCTACTTTGGGAACTTTTAAATAAGTTAAACAAGTGTGGGAAGTGATTGTGTGTACAGCTCTGAAAGAAGGAAGAGAACAATGGAGGGGCTTTATTCCAGAGGATTCCACTCTAGTTTGACCCTTTGAATTTCCCAGGATGCTTTGCCATTGATATTCACTCCCTGTCCTGAAACTGGCTCCACTGCTTCCAGCTGGAACCACCTCCATCTCTAGCTCCCTGGTGGCTGTGGTCACTCATGCGCTTCGCACATCTCCCTAATGGCATTCATTCTAATGGAGGAAGGAGAGAGAATTGAGTCCTTTGTCATTATTACTTCATAGTATGTTCTTAATAGTGGAGTGTAACCATTTTAAGATTCTTCTAGGTAAAACAAAAACTTTATTCTCTTTTCTCTATTGAAACATCTGTCTTGGGCTGTGGTTGTGGTTCAGTGGTAGAATACTTGCCTAGCTTGCATGAGGCACTGGGCTCAATCCTTAGTACCATATAAAACAAATTAATTAATTAAATTAAACAACAATAACAATAACAATATCTGTCTTGGCATTAAAATGTAATACTGCGTTCCCTCCTGTGGGCCTGGCCATGATTTGCCCTGGGGATGTAAATGCTTGCATCCTGAGCTTACACGAGGCATTCCTATATTTTGGGTACCGTAATCATATTTATCACTTTACCAAATCCACAGACACAAAAATGTTCTAGATATAGGAGATCCAAGTGGAAATAAAGGTCAAATGAACATAACTGGGTTTTAATTAATTAATTAATTAATTGTGGTATTGGGGGATTGAACCCAGGGGCACTCTTCCACTGAGTGACCACTGCCCCACCCCAGCCCCTTCTTTCTTTTTCATTTTTAATTTTTTGAGACAGGGTCCCACTACGTGGTACAGGCTAGACTCTAACTTGCCTCAGCTTCCTGTGTTGCTGGGATTACAGGTGTATACCACTATACCTGGCCATAGCTGGGTTTTAAATTTGAAGCTGGCTCTTGGCCTTTTATATTTAATGTACTTCATTTGATGTACAAATCAAAATATGCCAAATTCAAAACTAAATGACAAAACAAACAAGCAAAACTATAGGGCAAGGAGAAAGAAAGGATAAATACAGACGAGTGATAGCCAGTATCAACTCTTCCCCCTTCCCTCCAACGAAATCTCTATGTGCATGATACAGACAACCTTTCTTTCTTTACCAATGACCCAGAAAGTTGGTTTTGGCAGTATCTCAGAAATAACCATGTTGAAAACGAACAAAGTCTCCACTGTGCACTGGCCAGATATTCCTGGAACATCACCCAGGGCTGTCTCTTCTGTCTTTGAAAGAAAATCATGACAGTTAAATATGCTGAGGGAAGATGGAGACCTCATAGCCATTTGCCAGTGGAAGCTGATTCTGTAGGACTGGTCTATGTCCCCTCCCACCCCTGAAAAGTAGAAAGCCGCATTAGGGGGGTTCTTCCCCTTTTACTCAACTCCCGCACACATCCCTCTTCTGCTCCTCCAGCCATTTTTCCTGTGGTCTATGCCTTCTTTTCTATAATTTTCTGGTGTCTCTCAATTCTTGTTGCCCCTGTCCCCACAGTTTATCTTTCCTCTTATGGAGGAAAGTCCTGCCCATTGGAATAAGCTCATTTCCTGGGAAAATGACAATCAAACCAGCGGCAGACATAGGAGGCCTGACAGTGAATTCATAGAAAGGATCTAAAAGGCTAACAAGTCACAATGATTGTGGGGTCTGAGGACTCCATGCAACTTGCCATGCTAAATTGAGTTAGAACTGGGTTCGGTTGAGTACACCTGTAATCCAGTTATTTGGGAAGTTGAGGCAGGAGGATCACAAGTTTGAGGCCAGCCTCTGCAATAGAGTGAGACCTTTAGCAACTTAGGGAGACTCTGTCTCAAAATAAAAAAATAAAAAAAGAGATTAGGGATGTTGTGATGGGTTTGGAAAAGCCAGACCATGACACTGACACACAGTGAGGGTGCCAGAGACAGTGAGATTCTAGGGAGTCTGAGACAAGCAAAGGCTGAACGCAAGTTGCCTGTTTTATAGTTGGCTCTCAGCAGGCTCTTAGCAGCACTGTCCATGAAAGCAGATCAAAACCTCTGAACCACCCCTGTAAGAGAAAAGAAGTAGTGTACAAGGTTCCTTGAGGGTATGTGTGGGGGACTTGTGGGTAAGCAGAGCAATCTGAGTGGGAGAACTCAAGTGTGTCAGTGGCTGGTGGGCCTGATGTAAGGAGCAAGTGGAGGCACCACCAGGTGTAGAGTGAATAAGTCTGAGTGCCCAGGCCTGGTGTGGCAAGATGGAAGATGGGACCAGCCTTTGGGGACATTTGTTTGGCAGAATGATTGGGGTCTTTGGGGTCATTCCAGTTGTACAGGTCTAGTCTTTTTCTTTTCTTTTTTTCTTTTTTCCATAAGAGACAGCAAAGTTAGCTTTTGGAACCCAAAGGCAGATATATTTAAAAAACCACTTATAAGCTGAGCAAAGTGTCATGTGCTTGTAGTCCCAGAGTTCACAGTTTATATAATCCTTTTTTTTTTTTTTTTTTTTTTTTTTTTGCAGTGCTGGGGATTGAACCCAGGGCCTTGTGCTTGCAGGGCAAGCACTCTACCAACTAAGCTATATCCCCAGCCCTGCTTATATAATCTTAATAGGAGGAGGTAATAACTCTTAAAAACCTACTGTAAATGCATGGACTTTGTAAAATTTTATGGCTCAGCTATATACCTGTATCAATTTTTACAATTGTCTTAATTCTACTTCCTTTTCTATGGCATAGACAAAATAATAAACATAATTCTACTTTATATTGAATCACTCTGAGACTTTATTGCTGATATAGTTGATATTATTTTGTTCCTACAGATAAACTAAATCCCACTAAACACAAATTTCCATCCTGGAGACTTAGATTTCTAGAATGCATAATGGAACCCAGGGCCTAGCACCTGCTAGGCAAGGGCTCTACCCCTGACTCATACGGCCAACCCAGCACAGGGCTAGTCCTGAAGCTGCCTTTTTTAGGGTACTTTCCATGTGATTGAGGAAAAGTTCATATTATTCTTATCATTATTAAAGACTGGGGAAGGCTGATAGAAATTGTGAGAGTTCCACTCCCCAACCCTTTCCACATTCCAAGTGGGGTGACTGAGAAGCTTGAGTGACAGCTGTTGGGCTCCATAAGGTAGCAGTTCCTTACTCTTTCTTGCTTTTATGTTTAGCCTACTTACTGGATTGATGAAAGAGAAAACTCTGTTCCCTAGATGTGCATCTAACCACTCTGATCAGTCAGAAATGAAACCCTTTGATTCTTATCATCTGTGCATTCTACCAACTCTGAAATCTAAATTAGCCCAGAGGCCCCAGACGCACATAAACAGCTGATCCCAGAGCCCAAAGGAAATCAGAACTCACATACCCAAGATGAAGCCTTTTATATAGTACAAATCAAACACATTCCATCTATTGAAAAGCCAGAATGAATCAATTAATGGCATCATCAGTATCTTAGTCTGAATCTCTGTTTCTCTTGAAGAGAGTGGATACTTGATGACTGAAAGTGGGCCCATTCTTAGGACTCAGCATGTCCTGGGTGTGCTGGGACCTCGTAAAAGACAGCAAAGCTAGATTTTGTTATCCACAAGATCAGTTATTATTATTATTATTTTTTTTAGTGGTACTTAGGATGCAGAGGCAGGAGAATCGCTTGAGACCAGGAACTCAAGGTCAGCCTGGGCAATATTGTGAGCTTTCATCAGAAACAAAATAAAAAAATAAATAGACAATTTAAAAAATCACATGGAAATGTGTCCAGTCTTTCCCATGGCTTCCTGGCCAATCTTAAAGGTTTCTCAAGTATAATAAGGTAAGTAAAAAAATAACAAAGCAGGACGTAATAATTTTTTTTAATGGTACTAGGAGTGAATCCAGGGGTGCTGTACCACTGAGCTACACTCCAAGCCCTTTTTATTTTTTTATTTTGAGAGAGGGTCTTGCTGAGTTGCTGAGGACCTCACTGTGAGAGTTTACTGCTGAAATAATTGAGGCTATATTGTTCCTACAGATAAGCTAGATCCTATTAAACATAAGTTTCCATCCTGGGAATTTAGATTTCTGGAATATATAAGCCATGCTATGCTATTAGAGAAATTTTTTTGCCTTCAATCAATTATTCAAGAAAAATGGTGATTGGAGCTTTTTATTTTATGTGTTATTTTTGAGACAGGGTCTCACCAAGTTGCCCAGACTGGCTTTGAACTTGCTCCTACCTCAGCCTTTCAAGTCACTGGGATTACAGGCAAGGGCCACCACAAGAGTTTTGATGAAATCTTTTTAAAAGAAAGACCTTTTTTTAGCTTTGAGTTACCATTGTCTATATTTAAACATGCAATTTTAGAAGTCTAAAGTTCCTTTTGATTTAAGTAGGGGATGTTGAAATTTTTAATCAAATACAACATTTCTAATTTTCTTTTCAAATTTCCCAGAAGACAAATAATGAACTTATGTAAGTTAGATCTTCACTGTTGTAACTAAGATTTTATTTCTTTGGCTAGAATGATGATCACTAATTTTTTTTTTTTTTTTGCTCGTGGCTGTTTATGTATACAGTATTCAAAAAGAATGCCTTATAAGGTCTTGTCTTTTAAGTGTGATCCATTTATTCATCTTACCAGTTGTTGTTTCCCCAGCACCTGAGACAGTAGTTAGCACCCAGTGTAATGCTCAGAAAACGTTGAATTTTTTTTGCTGGCATAACCTTTATATTTCAGGGTAGCCCATGAATCAATACTGGCAATAAAAATCAAACACGAGGAGGGAAATGTGCATATCAGAAAATTTTACCTGCTTTGGTTGAAATAACCTGAAAAGGAAATTTTAGAAAATTAGAATCATGAAGAAAAACACCAATTGGGGAAATGTAAAACATAAATCAGGAATAAATTAATCACATTTCTATACATAATGTGAGCAATCTTTCAGTCCACATGAGTATTTATCTGTGCAACTCTTCCCAGCTCTCAAACCTACCACAAAGCAATTCTGAGTAGAATTTCGAGGCTGGGAGCATATCGCATTACTATTTCATTTTTTCCTTTGAATCTGCCTATTGAACTGATTCAGAAGTCACTGACAGAGTTTTCAAAAATCTTTGTTCTTAAAATAAAATGATAATCTTGTTTTTTTTTTTTTTCTCTAGCATTTCACATTAAATTTCCAACATACAAACAAACATATACAATCTTGGAATGATCCCTAAGTGCTTCAATTTCTACCTTCCCCAGCCCCCCGGCCCTTCAAAAAAAAAGGGAGAAAGGTAATGAATGTGTCTCTTTTTTCTCTAAATAGCTGCAGTGGTTGGAAGGTGAACTTACCATTTTAAGACAGATGAGACCGAATCCAATCAAAGACAAACATTTCTTCCATCCACCAGCCATCCTGTTGGGCATAGAACTCACATGGCACAAAACACAGGAATCAGGGTCCTCTTTGGCCCCCAGGAGGGCAGCACCGCAGATTTGGGGCTGTGATGCTGGGAACAGACCCTGGGAAGTTGCCCCTCCCCTTCAGTGTGGAGCTTACCTGTAACTAGGGACAGTTGGAGACTGGCAGGGACAGGTATAACAAAGACTGAAAAAAAAAGAGTGTTGGAAAAAGCCACACTAAGCAGACTGAAAAAGCTTTTTACAATTTGTAACCTTAGTTTCAAGGTAATAAGTAGAATGCTCTCCTTTTCCTTCCAATTTTTTTTTCCTAAATAAAAAGTTTACAAGTTGTACAGAAAATTATTGATATGGTAGAATGATCATTTTATTTTGGTTTATTTTTATTTTGAACTGGGGATTGAACCCAGCCACAGGCACTCTACCACTGAGCTACACCTCCAGCCCTTTTACTTCTTCTATTTTAAGACTAGGTCTCACAAAATTGCCCAGGCTGGCCTCAAATTTGTGATCTTCCTGCCTCAGCCTCCTACTGAGTAGCTGGGATTATAGGTGTGCACCACCATGCTGTCCTGGAATAAATCATTTTAAACTCAATTTAACTTTTTGTTCTTCACCTCTATTTGTTGTTCTGCTTGTTGTTGTTTCAGTCCAAAGTGATCAGTCCTGCTTTTAGGAACAACTGGCTGCAAAGCTACCAGATGTAAGATATAAGATATGGTGGCACACAGCTATTATCCCAGTGACTCAGGAGACTGAGGCAGGAGGATCACGAAATCAAGATAACCTGGGATAATTTAGTGGGACCATGTCTCGAAATAAAAAATTAATAAATAAAAAGGGATGGGGATGTAACTCAGTCATAGAGCATATCTAGTACCACCAAAATAAATAAATAAATGATAATGATAAAATAAAATAATAGCTGTGTGCTGACTCATGCCTGCAATCTCAGCTACTTGGGAAGATGAAATAGAAGAATCTCAAGTTCAAGGCCAGCCTTGGCAACCTAGTGAGATCCTGTCTCAAAATTTTTAAAAATAATAATAATAGAATAAGATGAAAAGGCAGGAACATGTCCTGGAAGAGATAGTGAAAGTCCCAACTGAGTATATTAAATTTTCCCACCTCCAGTGCCGTCCTGCCATTCTAGTATGTTTTATTTCCAAAGTCATCTTCCCAGTTCTTTTTTTTAAAAAAAAAAAAATTCCTAGTTGTAGATGGACACAATACCTTTATTTTATTTATTTTTATATGGTGCTGAGGATCAAACCCAGTGACACACATGTGCCAATGAAGCACTCTACCACTGAGCTATAACCCCAGCTCAGTTCAGGTTTTTCAATAATAATTAGCATTAAATCTAAGCACAGTGATTTTTAATTCTAACAAAATACAAGTACATAAATAAATAATAAGCATCATTAACTGACTTCCTGAAGTCACACAAGTATTAAATTGTTGAGCTGGGATTAAAATTCATCAGTCACTGGGGGTGTGGCTCCGTGCTAGTGTTCACCTAGCATGCACAAGCCCTGAATTCAATCCCCAGCACCACACACACAGAGAAACCAAAACGTAATCAGTCTGATCTCTGCTTCCAACAAAGATAGGTTGAAAGGGACTGCATTTTATCCTCTCTAACCTCAAGATATTTTATAAAGCTACAGTAATTAAGACAGGATGGTATTGGCATCAAGACAGACAAATAGGTCAATGGAACAGAGAATCCAATAATCCACCCATACATTGATTTTCAACAGAGGTGCAAAGTCAGTTCAATGTTACAGAACTAAGGTTTGAAGGTTCATCCCATGGAAAAAAACAATCTCTGAGGGACCAGTGTTGGGATAGAAAGTCTTTATTCAGTAGCTTAAGAATGGAAAGAGGGAGCTTAATTTACAAATCAGTTTCCTGACTCCAGGAATTGAGAAAGTTACAGATAGAGGATAGGAATAATCAGGGAGAGGGACAGGGTAATAAAAGGAAAGAATATTCTCTCTTCCGAGTCAGAGTAATGACCTTCCAGAAACTCAGGTAACACCTCTTTTCACTCGTTTCATGGTGTGGTGATTTTGTTCATGGTAGTTGGGAGGCTTGTTTAACCTTAAAGGGGCTAGGCAAAGTCAAGGTCACGTTAACCTTGTATTATAATGTTGGACAAAACATTTTTCAAATGTTTAATAGGTCTACATGCAGAACTGAGTAGAATCTGATCCAAAAGTTTAGGCAACAAAGAAGACAGACTCAACATGAAGAATGAGATGCCAAACCTTTTCATCTCATGTCAGTCACCAATGGACTCTCTGTAGGCCCAAGTGAAGGGCTGATGTTTTCAGCAAAAGCAGTCTCATGTCCTTGGAGAGTAACCTAGGCAACTGTTATTACCATAACACCGTGTCAGAGGGGTTATCTACAGCAGAGTTAGTGGGAGACAATAATGTCCTGTCCAGCTATGTGACCTCCAAAATTACTGATTTTTAAGGTAATTAAAAGCAAGTGAAGGGCTGGGGCTGTATTTCAGTGGCAGAGCACTTGCATAGCATGTGTGAGGCACTGGGTTTGATTCTCAGCACCACATATAAATAAATGAATGAAATAAAGGTCCATCAACACCTAAAAAATTATTTTTAAAAAAAAGCAAGTGAGGCTGGGCACAGTGGCAAATGCCTATAATCACAGTGGCTTAGGAGTCTGAGGCAGGAGGATTGCAAGTTTGAGGCCATCCTCAGCAACTTAGCAAGGCTCTAAGTAACTTAGTGAGACAAGGTCTTAAAATAAAAAATAAAAAGGAGTTGGGATGTAGTTCAGTGGCAAAGTGTCCCTGGGTTCAATTCCCAGTACCACAGCCCCCCAGAAAAGAGCAAGTGAAACTAGAGGGTTTATTTAGGTTTATCCTCAGAAATTAAAGGAGAAAGATAGACATTTCAACAAATGGTGCTGAAACAATTGGATAACCATACTCAAGGACCTGAGTTCAATCACTAGCAACAAAAACAAAAACAAAAATAAAAATAAAACATGGACTTGGATCCATACATTGCCCCATATTATAAAATTAACTCTTGTTGAGCATGGTGGTGCACGCTGTAGCGCCAGCTACTAGGGAGGATCATTTGAGCCCACAGGTTTGAGACAGCCTGGGCAACATCGGGAAAACCCTGTTTCAAAAGGATTAATCAAAGTGGATCATAAACCTAAATATAATGCTTAAACTATGAAGTATGAAAGAAAAAATAGAAGAAAATCTTTGTGACCTTGGGTTAAGTAGTGATTTCCTAAATACAACACTGAAAGCATGATCCACTTTAAAAATTGATAAATTGAGTCAGGTGTGGTGCACACAGGTAAAGCCAGTGACTCAGGAGGCTAAGGCAGGGGGATCACAAGTTCAAGACTAGCTTGAGCAATTTAGTGAGATCCTGACTCAAAAAAGCAAAAAAATATAAAGAGGACTGAGCTGTAGCTCAGGGGTATAGCACTTGCCTAGCATGTGTGAGATCCTGGATTCATCAGCAAAAATAGTGAAATGAAAAACCATTTATATTCACAGTAGTATTATTTGTAATAATTCCAAATTACAAGCAAACCAAAGCAAATGTTCAACAGTAGAGATAAATGATCAACAAATGGGACATTTCTCAGATAAAAGAAGGAATGAACTGGGCACACGCCTGTAAGCCCAGCAATGTGGGAGGCTGAGGCAGGAAGTCCTAAATTTGAGGTCAGCCTCAGCAATTTAGCAAAAACCCTAAGTAACACAGTGATACCTTGTCTTAGAAAAATAAAAAGGGCTAGGATGTAGCTCAGTGGTAAAGGACCCCTAGGTTCAATCCCCAGTACAAAAAAAAAAAAAAAAGCTGGGTGTGGTGGCACATGCCTGTAATACTGGTGGTTTGGGAGGCCAACGCAAGAGGATCTCAAGTTCAAAGCCAGCCTCAGCAAAAGCAAGGTACTACGCAGCTCAGAGAGACCCTGTCTCTAACTAAAATACAAAATAAGGCTGGGGATGTGACTCAGTGGTTAAGCAACACCTGAGTTAAATCCTCATTACCCAATCCCCCCAAAAAAGAAAAAGGAATACACTATTATGTACATAATGACATGGATGAATCTAAAAATAATTATACTGAATGAAAGAAGCCAACTCCTCCCCCCCCCAAAAAAAAGAAAAAAGGAGAAGACTACAGATGGCTTGATCCACTTGTATACATTTCTAGAAAATGCAAACTACTCGAAAACAGAAAGCAAATCAATGTTTGCCTGGAAATGGAAAAGTGTGGGGAAAAGGGACTGCAAAAGTGCAAGAGGAAACTCTTAAGAATGGAGGATATTATTGTGATCTCAATTGTTGTGTTGGTTTCAAGAGTATATACATATGTTAAAACATCTTGGCCTTATGTATTAAGTATGTGTGATTTATTGTATGTCAGTTATACCCTAAATAAAGTTTTTTTAAAAATCAGACTAACTTCAAAACTCTAAACTCCTTCTACTAAGCCATTCCACCTTCTGAGTTGACTACTATAAATTCCAGGCATCTTAGCTGGGCATTCAACAAATACATATAGAGCACCTATGGCATTCCAAGAACTATTCTGAACATTGGAGTATAAACATAAACGAACCAGAATCCTAAACTCAGTGAAGCATAAACTTTAGTAGAGGCCGGGCGTGGTGGTGCACTCCTGTAATCCAAGTGACTTGGGAGGCTGAGGCAGGAGGATCACGAGTTCAAAGCCAGCCTCAGCAATTTAGCGAGGTCCTGAGTTCAATCCCCGGTTCCCCCCCCCAAAAAAAAAAAATTCAGTCGAGGAAGATCAAAATAAGCAGCTGCAGTAACAAAAATTTATCAGGTGTTGCTAAGTGACATGAAGAAAAATAGAGCAGAGAGACAGGAGAGAGTATTGAGGGATAGAGTGCTAATGTATATACATCAGCAAAGGAAGACCTCTCTGGCAAACAGATGCTTGAACATAGGCCCTAAGGAAGGGAGGGAGGGAGTCTTTTGGAAAACCTAGGAAAGGAGTATGATAGGTAGAGGGAACGGGAAGGGCAAAGGCCAGGAGGAGGGAGAGGGCTGGGTTAGAGCAGGATGAATATTCACCATCCCAGCTGCAGGGAACATTGGTGACTGACAACGTCTCTCTCTGACTTGCCTCCAGCTAATGAGAGTGTCCTTGTTCAAAGTCATACCCCTTAGGGGCAGTCACATCCAGTGCCTAATGGATGAAGGAATATGAGTGCTTCTTGCCTGAATTCAGAGCATCTCTGGAAGAGAGATCTGGGTGATGCACCATGGTGTTGAGTGGCACAACTTAAGAACAGACCATTCACTGCAAGAAGTCCAAATTGGAGAGTCTTTAGCTGGCCAGCTGACTGTGTCACACAATGCCCCAAAAATGGCTATTGGGAGAACAGCCCTGAACATAGGGTTGCAGGGGTTTTATACGATAAGTCAGTACAATGGTCATAAGTGTCTCTTGCTATGATTTAAAATTACAAACTAACATCATGAGATCTGAAATCATTAGCAGAGTGGAAGTGGGTCAAATTGACCTTACTTAAGTACAAATTAAAGAATGGTTACTAACATCTAGACAATCACTGTTGACTTCACTGTTGATATGGCACATTGTTTAGGAAAATAGGAATCAAAAAAAGAACAATTTTTCATTATACAAGAATTGCCATTTCGTCATTTTGTATTGCCAAACAAGTCATGCTAAGCAAGTGTCGATGGGTACAGAGGCAGGCGTTCCCATGGGAGAAGCATTTCCTACATAACACAGAGTCTCAAGGTGAAATGGAGCCTGTTCAGTCATCGCCCACATAGCCTGGTCTATAACATTGAAATGGAGCCTGTTCAGTCATCGCCCACATAGCCTGGTCTATAACATTTCCACGGAGTCAAATATGTCAAACGGTTGCAATGGTACCGACTAGGACTGAGATGAGGGTAATGTGAGAAACACACTTAGGATACAAGATATAAGGAAGCACTCACTCTCCATTCACAGGAGCCCACAGTTCCAGAGGTGGGGAGCTCAAATCTTCTCAAGTGGGTCATTGGGAATGATGGTAAAAAGGGCCACTGGTGCATTCATAGCCACCCTTTGCTCCAGGGCCCTGTTTGGGAGACAGCACCATATAATGCTTATTGACTTACAGTACATACTGTGACTTGAAGGATGGAACCCTAGACTAATTGTATTCTCTCCAACTGCTACCTTTGCTGCACCTTCAACAGGTCACTGTTGAGGTTATGGTCATGAATTTAAAGAGATGCCAGTCTGCATGATTGTCCTTTCTCTAGTCATGTTCATTTGTGTGCATGCACAGAGTAGGCTAAAAGCTGTATTTAAGTTGGATGGGGATATTATTAGACAAGTGTGCTAAAGAGAGAATGCAATGAGAGAGTTGAGAATGTTTACAAGGAAGTGACTTATGATAGTGGACAGTGGAAAGCAAACTAAGCAAGGAAGTGTGGCTTGTAAATGGAGGCTGAGGGGGCTACGGTGGACAGGGACAATAAACTGGAGGACCCAAAGAATTGTTGGTCAGGATATTTTAAGCAGGAAAAATAGGAGTTATTGATAAGAGAATAGGATATTTAAAATGGAAAATATGGGCCGGGCGTGGTGGCGCACGCCTGTAATCCAAGCGACTTGGGAGGCTGAGTCAGGAGGATCGCGAGTTCAAAG
This sequence comes from Glaucomys volans, assembly GCA_020662805.1. Classification (NCBI taxonomy): domain Eukaryota; kingdom Metazoa; phylum Chordata; class Mammalia; order Rodentia; family Sciuridae; genus Glaucomys; species Glaucomys volans. Next base: position 360,963 of record JAJEJO010000802.1, on the reverse strand, counting down.
TTAGCCTCAGCAACTTAGCAAGGCCCTTAGCAACTTAGTGAGACCCTGTCTCTAAATAAAATACAAAATAGGGCTAGGGATGTGGCTCAGTGGCCGAGAGTCCCTGAGTTCAATCCCTGGTTCAAAAAAAAAAAAATAAATAAAAATAAAAAAATAAATAAATAAATAAATAAAATGGAAAATATGGAGAAGTTTCAGTTATTGATAATGGCCAGTTCTATGATGATACCACAGGAATTGGCAGGTGAGGTTTGGTGAAGGAAAAAAATACCACTGGAAGTCAGAGGATCAAGAAATGGAGAGGCATGCTGGGCACGGTGTCGCATGCCTATAATCCCAGCGGCTCAGGAGGCTCAAAGATTCGAAGCCAGCCTCAGCAACTTAGTGAGGCTATAAGCAACCTAGTGAGGCTATAAGCAACCTAGTGAGACCCTGTCTCAAAATAAAAAATAAAAAGGGCAGGGGATGTGGCTCAGGGGTTGAGTGCTCCTGGGTTCAATCTCTGATACCAGAAAAAAAGAGAGGTCTGAGTCCTGGAAAGATTGAAATCATTAAGAATTATGGCAGCTGGGTGCAGTGGCACATACCTGTATTCCTAGCAGTTTGGGAGGCTGAGGCAGGAAGGACCACAAGTTTGAGGCCAGCCTCAGCAACTCAGCAAGACCTGGTTTCAAAAATGAAAAGGACCAGGGATGTGGTTCAGTCCCAGTACTGCCCCTCTACACCAGATGGCAGAGGGGCTGGAAGTGTAGCTCAGTGGTAGAGTGCTTGCCTTGCATGCTAGAGACCCTGAATTTGATTCCCGGTACTGGGAGGTTGGCATTAGAAATACAGAAAGAATATGGAATAGGATTGATTGTCCAAGAAAAAAATGGGAAAGTAAAGATTTTTAGTGGCCCTAATTCATACTCTAGTCTTCCGTCACACCCCTGCATCTCTCTTCTGCCTGTAGTAGACCATTTCTACCAAGGAAAAGGAATTGTACCTAATTTTTTTTTTTTACTTGTTAAATCAAGTGAATGATACTGGTGCTTAAGGCAGATACAATTTTAATCTCAGAGCCAGGCATGGTGGTGCATGCCTATAATTATAGTGACTTGGGAGGCTGAGGCAGGAGGATCACAAGTGGGAGGCCAGCCTTGTCAATATAGTGAAATCCTGTCTCAAATTAAAAAAAAAAAATTCAATCTCAGGAAAATATCAGGAAGAATCTCACTCATCAGATATTTCTGATGATTATAATAAAGAAATTAGAGTTTGGCTCCTAGATCCAAGGAAGAGAAACTCAAGTCATCTGAAGGAAAACAAATTGCAAGGATATTCACTGAGCAGACTGAAAAAAAAAAAAAACAAAACAAAATGAAACAATGCAAAACAAAACAAAACCTAGAAAACCATCAGGAAGCCAGGCAGCTTCAAGTCAGGGTACAATGACTTAAGCATTGTGGTATCTCTTTCATACAATCACCCTTAAACTGCAACTATGCAAATCTGGTCTAGGCTTCTAAGAACTGGTCAATTCTTATTCTTAGTCAAAATTGAAGGGAAGGGCTTGGATTATAGCTCAGTGATAGAACACTTGCCTACCACAGGTGAGGTACTGGGTTTCATCCTTGGCACCACATTAAATAAATAAATAAATAAATAAATAAATAAATAAATAAATAAATTCTTTTAAGTAACTGGAGGGAACATACTGATTCTCTCATATAATTCTAAGCAAACTTACTGGGTTGATCCCTTTACATTAGACTAAATCAGGGGTGACCATCCAGCACTTATTATTGATATCATCTTAATACCAAACATCTTAATAATATAACTCAGGATCCAATCAGTATTCAGAAAACAGTAATTTCAACAAGAAACATTTGACATAATGAATTCTTAAACAGTAACAGATTTTTCACTAAGAGTAAAGAGAACTCTGAAGAGTGCAGCTGTGCCATTCCATTTGCTGAGATACTGAAGGCTGGGAACGGAGATACAGGGGTCTCACTACAACTAGATAGGACACTTCCCACTGGAGTGCTGCTGCGGGCAGACTCACTGGGAAGTTACTTGCTGGAGCACCAGCAGGGCTTGCTGGGAAGCTGGCAGCACATCCTGTAGATTTGCTAGGAACTCCCCTTAGTTCCTTCAATGAAATGCCACTGAAATTTGCTAGATGAGTACCACTGAGTGTCATACTGATCACTACACAATGCTGATGCAAGAAAACCATGGAACTAGAGCTCCTGTCTTTTGTAGCATTCCTCAAGTATCCTCTGCAACAAGCCTATCATTATGCCAGCTAGCAAAGGAGAACTATTTAAACGGCTCAGTTCCAGAATCACAAAGCAGGGTTATCAATTTGTTTGGTGAAGCTAACAGAAATTGATAGCTCAGTGGTAGAGTGCTTGTCTAACATCTGAGACCTTTGGTTCAATCCCCAGTACTGAAGAAAATAAAAAATAAAGCAGTCTAACACTTGTGCACAAACCAGTGACTGTTTCTGCACAAGGTATGGCAAAACAATTCCCAGAACTGGGATCAGATATGGAATACTTGTTTCAGGGGGAAAAAAGGTTCATCAAGCCAGTATCTGGACTGATCCAGTAAGTCCAGCACTTCAGAAATATCTTCTATCGGTAGCTGAAAATTCAGGATACTGGTGACTTCAAGCATTGTTTTCACTTCTATTTATTTCAGATATTAGGAGTCAGGACTGATGCAATTTGTGTGTGTGTGTGTGGCAGGGGTAGAAGTGACCAATTCCAGTGACCCAAGAAATAATTCGTCTTTAGAATGATCAGGTCAGCCAGGTGCAGTGGCAAATGTCTGTAATCTCAGTGGCTCAGGAAGCTTAGGCAGGAGGATCTCAGGTCCAAGCCAGCCTCAGTAATTCAGTGGGGCCCTGAGCAACTGAGCAAGTCTCAAAATAAAAAAGTAAAGCACCCCTGGGTTCAATTCCCAGTACTGAAAACAAAAACAAAAAAAAGATGGCCAGAATAAAAACCAAGGAATCAACTTGAAGATTGAAATATTTAGAGGTAACTGCAGATCAAGGAAGTTTATGTGAGAATTGCCTTGGAATGCATACATACATACATGTGTGTTGTGTGTCCCAATCTTTGGGACAAAATCTCATAGCTTGCATGCTATATAAAATGCTTTTAACTCACGTTTGCAATAAGATGAAATAGCACTCCCCTACCCACCTGAATACATTTTACCCGCGCAACATTACTTAATAGAAATTCTTTACTGCCAGGAGTGGTGGTGTATGCCTGTATTCCCAGGACTCATGAGGCTGAGGCAGAAGGATCACAAATTCAAGGCTAGCCCGGGCAATTTAGGAAGACCACCCCAGAAAATAAAAAGCTGGGGATGCGGCTCAGTTGAAGAGGTTTTGCCTTAACTGTGAGACACTGGGTTCAATCCCTAGTACCAACTCCCACTCCACACAATGTGACTATAGATACTCTGAAAAATGAAACAGATTTTAAGTTAGCTATGATGCTAACATTTTTTCAGTTGATTATATTCATGCTGTCATGTTCCCTACAATAATTAACGCTGCTAGACAATGATCTAAAGTAAAAAATGTCATTTTGGAAGTATTAAAAAGCTCTGTGGAATCTTTTAGGATGGAATGCCAAGAGGAAAAATTGCAGACTATCAGGAAGCACCTCCTTTCTTCCCCATAAAATCAGCTCCAATTAAGAGGTCCTGTAATTGGAACTGAGTTATAGCTCAGTGGTGAAGTGCTGGCCTAGCAAGGTCCTGAGTTTGATCCCCAGGAACACACACACACACACAAATTTGCTTTACAACAAAGAAACTAAACCTGACTCAAATGGTTATAAATAACATTAAAATGGACACTATATTAAAATTTTAAGATTAAAATTCTAGCCCATGTATAGGGCTTAATTGCAAATAGAATATTAAATAAACAGATGCCAAGATTAATACATGGAAAGGTGAAGACATTTCAGTAAGTGTACACAAAAACTGGATGGAGGCTTCTAGTTATATTAAGCTCCATAAAATCTTTTCAAGCTTTCTCATGTTGCAAGAAATCATGGAGGTATCTCTCGTAGCCACTTGTCTTCCCAGTCTTAGGAAGCCACTCTCCATATAAAACGTGTATTATAAAAGTTACATCCCCAGTCAATTCTGAGACAGGGTTTATTTATATTGCCAAAACTGACCTTGAACTTGAGATCCTCCTGCCTCTGCCTCCAAAGTAGCTGGGCTTACATACGTGCACCAACATGCCTGGCGAGGGAAGCCTCTTCCAAGTGGACTTGTTTCTATTTTACACTATCAAAAGGTGGCTTCTGAGTCAATATTATTGGTAGATTAAGACAAATGTAGGTATGTGTACAGAAAGATCACTAGACTGTCTGGAACACTCTTAGTCCTGGCACTGATGAAACCTATCACGTCAGGCCTCTATTTTCTGTTCTAAAGAGAACTACATGGGCTGTCTTATGAATGAAATTATTTTAATAAGCACCCTTTATGTGGGACAAATTCATCAATTGAAAGATGAATCCAGTGACACATAATATCCATTGAGAGGGAACTGCCATTATTAATTATAATGAGAATCACTATCACATGACTGATACCCCGCCTCTTGAGTTTCTTTAAAATCCACTTGTTGCCTGGGCACCGATCTCCCTCTGCACAAAGTGTAACTCTATTGACATTTCATCAATTTCCACAACAAAAATACCTTTAAAAAATGTTAACAAATGGGGGAAAAGCCAACACCCAGGATAAAGGATTTAATCCAGTATTTATTCCACTCATGATGTTCTTTGTAATCAGAATACAAGTCATAAGAACAATCTATCAAATAATTTGCTGATAGTCTTAAATAATGCAGCATAGCATTACTTGTAATACTTCTCCGTTCTAGATTGTTTAAAAACTCAAATAGCAATCTTCATTATTGATAAAAAAAGTTTTAAATTTTAAAAAAAGGACACTATATCAAGCTGTTTCATAATTTAAGTATTTTTCCATTTATAAAAACGCTTTGGAAGCTTGAGGCTTGAATCTGTTTCTCTACTCATCTGCCCCACCCTCTCCCAATTACAAGTTAGTATAGGGTTGCTGCAAGAATGCTAGGCTTTAGACATTAATTTTTTTCTTTAATATAGTACTTTAAAAATCTGAGAAAGAATTCAAGGAAAAAAAGATTACATGTCATGTATTTTTTGAAATAAAAAAGGAAAACTAAATGAATAAATTTTAGGCATACTAACAGTGTCCCTTTGAGGTAGAATGCTAAAAGGACTTTTGATCAAATGACAGCCTAATTTAAACCTCTGCATCAGAAACTAACCTCTCATAAATTCTCTCTAAAGTTAACTGTGGAGAATAATTAAGTATAACATATTAACAAGTCTTCCAAGATAATGTACAGTGGACAAGAATGTTAATCCTACAACTGCTGCCTTCATGTACATTGAAAGCACACAATTCTCCTATAAGATATCCAAGATCCATTCCCAAAGTCTTTAGCATCCTATTACGAAAAGCACAGCCATGCTAACTTCAGTACACAAACCATAATCCCACACCTACAAAACAAAAATAGAATTAGTGGCAGTTTATTGCCTTATACAAATTTAACCAACATGGCAACCATGCCAAAGGAATTAAAACATTTTCAGGACATATGTACAGACTGTACATTTTAAAAACAAACAATAAAAATGCAAGAACAATCTTGTGCATCATGTATCAAACTCAACAATTGGGTGAAAACATCAATGCAATAAATGGGATTACAAAGGCACTTCCCTACACAAAAGAAGAAATGAAAATGCAGCCTACAGGGAGGTTGAAGAGTGCGTAACTACTGCACAATCTCAACTCAGGGGGAAAAAAAGCAGATTTAATCAAACATTTATAGGATTCAATGTGATCCACTCTTACAAAATTTTTCACACAGTCTCATCTTTTTTATGTTGTTTTTCTTGGTTCTCTTGTTCTACACTTTGGCTCCTCTGGCGATCATGTTTGTCTGACTGGTCCTTACTATCACCATGATCCCGTTTGTGGGAACGTTCTTTGCTTCTGCTACGTTTTCTAGATTTTTCTTTGCTGGGGCTATGTTCCCGTTTTTTTGATTTTTCAACACTTTCAGTTCTTCCTTGACTGCCACTTCTACTTCGTTTGTTTGATTTTTCTTTACTTTCATTTTTATGTTTACTTGATTTCTCTTTGCTTCTGCTTCTACTTCTTTTCCCTGCATTTCTACTTCTACTTCTACTTCTGTGTTTCCTTTCTCTGCTTCTACTTCTACTGTGTTTTTTCTCTTTCTTGGAATCTTTTTTGTCATCTCTATGCCGCCTATCATCTTTGTCTTCTTTATGTTTCTTCTCTTCAACCTCACCCCTATTTCTCTGTTCCTTGGACCGTTCTCTTGATCTTTCCCTCTCTTTTTCTCTGTCATTCCCTCTTTCTTTATCATAGTCTCGATCTCGTCTTCTACCCCTTTCATTTTCTTTCTCTCTTTCCCTATCCCTGTCCCTTCTATCCCCTTTCCTATCACGACTTCGACTGCGACTTCTATGTCTTTCCCTGCTTCTACTACGCCTGCGATCTAATCCCCGATCAATACTTCGGGATCTTCGTCTTTCTTTCTCTCGTTCTTTGGCTTCTCGCTCTAGTCGTTGGCGCTCTTTCTCTCTTTCTAATTCTCTGTCAAAACTAGAAGACCCATGGCCCTCACGATGATGACTCCTACTTCTTGATCTCCTTGGGGACCTCCGTGGACTCAGTGATCTCCTTGGAGATCTAAGAAATGGAGAAGAAGGAAATTCCAATGAATAAAACACTGTAAGGACTGAGCATATAATTCAATGGAACAGCACTGTATAAGCATAGTCAAGATCCTAGGTTTAATTCCCAAGAACGTGCAAAGCAAAACAAAACAAAACAAAACAAAAAAACCATACAGTGATGTATGTCTACAACAATCTCAGATACTTGGGAAGTTAAGGCAGGAAGATCAAAAGTTCAAGCCAGCCTTGGCAAATTAGTGAGACTGTCTCAACAAATAAAAAGAGCTGGGATGTAGCTTAGTAGTAGAGCTAGATTCAATCCCTAGTAACAGTGACTAAATTAACAATTTGTTGTATTTACCTTGAACGTCTGCGTTCAACATGTCTGTCTATTTCCTCAGCACTTTCCTTTCCATCTTTCTTGATTTTTCTAGGTCGAGTTTTAATCTGTTGATCAATATTCTTCTGAACTGGAACTGGAATTCTTGGAAACAGGGTAGAAAACCACTCCAGTTTTGTGAGAAAAGACCGCAGCATCTCTCCAATGGTCATTACACAGCCTCCACCAGCCTTCACATCTAGGTCCTATGAAACACAAAAGATACCCTAATGGTCAAATAAAAAAAGTATTTCAACACAAACATGAATACTAAAAAAAACACATTACCATCTTTGGAATCAAGTACAAAAAAATTCTAACAGACAACTTTCAATTTTGTATCCTATCCTGGTAATGAATGACATTGAGAAGTATTTGGGCTTAGTGCATACATGCAGGTCAGAACAAATCCTGCAGCCTCACGGGCAGAAAGGGACCTGATCTCACTCAGGTAATAATATTATGAAAAAGCACCTTACACTACTAAACTATGTGGAACAAAGGACTTAAATTTACATTCCACATACCTACTAAGTATATATTTCTGTGGATACATTTGCACACATCATACCTAGCACTGTAACCTAGCTATATATGAACTATTTCAGACAATTTCTGTCTAAAGGTTATCTTTTAACAGCTGTAATATAAAATGAAGCCCTAACAAAACTGGAAGCAATAGCAAACCAACTGCCATGAAGCAGTGAGGTTTCTAATTTAGTTATGTAGAAAATAAATAAATGAACAAATAATTGGAAACGCATAATCCATGATGACCATTGTCTCTGAAAAGGGTCATTACCGCATGAAGGCCTTCTTGCTATGCCCTCTCACAGCTCAGGACATGTTAGTCAGCTATTGTCAGTCCCAAACCTATAGTGCAAGCACACAAGGAAAGTGAGATTTGTTATCTAAACAGGAAAACAAGAGCTAAAGGTAAAACTGCTTGCACTCACACACATTTAAGTGTTCAGTTATACAGTATTTCCAAATATAATCGCTGCAGATATCTAAGGAAGAAAACATAAGTTAGCTTAAATAGAGGACCTCAGGTGTGTAAGCACAATAAAAAACAGATTAAATAGAAGCATTCAAAAACAAATCTAATACAATCGAAAAGAAGAACATGCTTTTTTACAGACAGAAGGGAGAAGTACTTTGGTCTTTAAAGAAAAGCTCTTATAGGGCTAGGGTTGTAGGGTCGTGGCTCAGTGGTAGAACTCTTGCCTTGCACAGGTGGGGCACTGGGCTCAATTCTCAGCACCACATAAAAATAAATAAATAATATAATAAAGGTATTGTGTCCATCTATAAATTTTTTTAAAAAAAAGTTTTATAAAGGGGGGGACCCTTAAAAGTTTGTGATTATTCTGGGGCCCAGGTTGTAGCTCAGTAGTAGAGTGCTTGCCTAGCACATGTGGGGCACTGGGTGTGATCCTTAGCACCACATAAAAATAAATAAATAAAATAAAGGTATTGTGTCCATCTACAATTTAAAAAATATATATATTAAGAAAAAAGATTGTGATTGTTTACCTAAAACACTTTTTGTGCCTTCTGATTATCAAGCAGCTTAGTAAACAGGTTAAAAAAAAAAAAAAAAGTAGAGAAAAATTAAAATTCTCTATGTCTAAATGACTGTTTTTTGGGGGGTGTGAATGTAGTAACAAAAGTATTTCCATTAGAACCATAAAGTAATGGGGAAAAGAGATATATGGGATAATACTTGGGTACATTTTGATATCTTGGACTTTAATATGTAAGCAAAATAATACAAGTAGGATTTAAATCTGACTTAGTCAAGTTTCCTAAAGTAACTTCTTTTTTAAACAAGTTAACAGGCTCAAGATGGCAAACTGGATTTAGAATTTTTAAAAATCTAGAATAATTTAAAGAAAAGTATTGTTTTGTTAAATGTGTGGTGTGCTAGGAGTCAGAAAGCTAGCTTTACAGGGCATGATGGTGGCAAATGCCTGTAATCTCAGCTACTTAGCATGCTGAGGCAGGAGAATGGAGAGTCTGAGGCCAGCCTGGGAAACATAGCAAGACCCCATCTCAAAAAATGAGAAATCCAGAATTAAAAGTTACTTGTTTTGTCACCTTCAACAAACCATCTAAAATCTTGGCCTATTTAAGTCAAGCCTAGCTCTACAATTCTGTATTTCTAGGCAAGTGGGAATATTTGTATTTGGAAGAGGTAAGAGTGAAGAACTAAAAGTTCCACACACAAAAAAGGATACACTTGGTATTCTGTGTACATGCCTTTTATCACCTCAATCTGGAGCACAGCCCACCTTAAAAAGTCACTATCAACTGTACAAGTTAGAATCAATAAAATACACAGAAACTAATTAGGAAGATAAATTTTCTAATAACTATAAAAATATTTAAGTAATTTAAAAACAAAACTAAAACTTACTAAATTTAACATAAGATATACAAAAGTCACCAAGTCTTAGTAAAAGGACATTAATTCTGAAAGTATGAAAATAACTACAGTAAATTCTAGACGACATTAAACCTCTAATAAAAAGATATTAAGAATAAGAATAATTAGAAAAAACTAATTATTACCCTTGCTGACATACCTCTTCATCATCAAGGAAGGATTCAAACCAGTCCCATAGATCTGTAGGGGGCTGTGTATACCTAGAATTACAAGTAAAATTTATTAAGATTATATGAGCCAGGCAAGGTAGTACATGCCTATAATCCCAGTGATTCAGGAGGTTAAAGCAGGAGGACTATAATCAAGGCCAGCCTCAACAACTTACCAAGTTCCTACACAACTAAGCAAAACCCTATCTCAAAATGAAAAATAAAAAGGGGTAGGGATACATCAGTGATAAAACACCCCTGAGTTCAATCCTCAGTACCAAAAAGCAAAACAAAAAACAAAAAATTTTAAGTGAATTACAATGAGATATTTATTAAAAATACAGATAAATGCATGCTCACCTTATATACATAAATCCAAGGGCTCTGATATATGGGGAGTCTGTGTGTGTTATAAGACCCATCACTTGTTTGCGAGTTAATTTCAGAGTAAATAATTTGTATAACAGGCAAAAAGCTGTAGAAACAATTCCTCCTGTTCCAACACCTCGAACCTTTAGGGGAAACAGTTAAGAAAAAAGTAAAATAATTAACAGATGACTAGCACCCACTAACTAATCCTGTTAGGATTAATAACAAGATATAATCCAGAACCAAGAATGCAGTACTAACAATAACACTTTTATAACCCAGTTCACTAACATTTGAGTTTACATTTTTTACAAATTGTCACTTGAATGTAGTTTTCCAATAATCTTAATGATCAGGTACAGAAAAACTGTAAAATGCACGTACAGAAAAACTGAAAAATGCACGTACTTCTACTTACCCCTCCGCACATCCCTGTCTGGCCAGCTGTTTTCCTGCTTCCTTTTTCCCAAGGTTCAACATGTGTGACCTGAAAATAGAAAAGAGAAACATAACAAACATTCATACCCTGAATTTTAAAAAATTCTGATTAAGCCCAAGTCCATAACAGAACAGCTCTTCCAAAAATACTGTTTACTCACATTAAGTGTGTAAATTATCTTTGGAAAAACTGCTTAGACAGTTAAAGAATACCAATAAAACTACTAGGATTTAACAAAACCTCAATGTATTTGCAGAGCAGAAATCCCATTAAACTAACTTTATGCACAGCTAATATCTACATATGTGGGAGTCAGGAAATGTCTACAGTTTTCATATATTTGCAAAATAAATTTGATACTATTCGGCCTTTTAATTATAAATTGCTTAAAATAAAATTTCATTTTAAAATGAAATTGAAAAAATCTTTAAAATACCCTCAATATTGCTATTTTATGATTTAAAAATCTATATTATTAAATAAAGTAAAATGCAAAATAATGGAATTTTCATTTGCACATTTTTTTTCACCAGAACAGGTTTGTTCCTGATTAAAGATAAAACCACAAAAGCCACACTTACACAGAGATCATTCTTATAATTAATTTTCAGCCTAATTAGGTGAACCCATCCAATTTTTTCCTAGAATATAAACTGTATCAGAAATGCAGTGTGAACAGTCACTAATATATACTAAGTATAAACAAACATGATACAGTATCATCTTTGCTAAAAGGACCACCCTACAAAAATAGCTTTACCAAGAAAAAGAATATTAATTCTAAAATAGAGGCCAAGAAGTCTTTTGGAAAGTTGGTTCTTAAAAAAAAAAAAAAAAAATTCCTGTTTTTTCATTCTATTATGTATTTCTAAAAGTGTATTTCCACACACATGGTATTATTTTATATTGCTTTTGAGTGATTTTACACAGAAAAATCTGCACTAAAATTTAAGTACTACACTGTTTTGCTCAACTCCTGGGGTGCTGAACTATTTCCTTTTCCCAGCTTGCTGTGTTAATGATGTTTCAATTCCTTAAAGACTAGTCAAGGGATAGAAGCAAACCAAAATTGAAGTACTTCAAAATAAAAAATAAAAAAGGGCTGGGAATGTGGCTAAATAGTTAAGGGGTTCAATTTCTGGTACCAAAAAATAAAAACATAAAAACTAAAGTACAAAATCAGAAGCCTACATATTTCAATGATTACTTGATAAAACCATATTAATTAACAAAATCTGGGTCTTTAGTTTTAAAACTTAATTTAAAAATAATTCCTGGTAGATCTTAGTTGTTTCAAAACACAACATTTGAAACTTAAAATTTCCCCCTACTACATTAACATTTGCCTAGGTCTTTTTTTTTTTTTTTTTTTTTGGAACCAGGGATTGAACTCAGGGACACTCGGCCACTGAGTCACATCCCCAGCCCTATTTTTTTTTTTTTTGTATTTTATTTAGAGACAGGGTCTCACTGAGTTGCTTAGGGCCTCGCTAAGTCGCTGAGGTTGGCTTTGAACTCGCGATCCTCCTGACTCAGCCTCCCAAGTCGCTTGGATTACAGGCGTGCGCCACCGCGCCCGGCTTGCCTAGGTTTTAAAACAGAACCTGCCACAAAAGGAGCAGGAATCCAATTTACAGCTGTTCAAAGTTTACTGCATAGAATAGTGGGTTAAATATTATTCGACATACTGCATCCATGTTGAAAAGGTCTTACCTTTTAAAAGCTAGTTAAAAAAAAAAACAACACTAGTTCACAGTATTACAATTACACCTACAAAAGACTGTTGTAAGAGAATATGAAATTTACTTCTATACTTTATAGGCCCAGAGTTGAACTGTATTCCTCAAGATGTTTTCTATAAAAAGCAACTAATATCTCAAAATCCTTCAATAACCTAAACAATTAATTGGGGGGAAAGGTAGCAAAACAAATAGAGAAATGTCCTTTTGTTAACATCTCCAGACATGTTCAGATAACAGAAAGTAGGTGGTCTGTCTCAAAGTTTACAGACAAAAGATTGTAAATTCTCTAGCTAAAACATCTGTAAAAAACGGTTGAGGCTATCATTAATCTATTATTAATATTCTTTAAAATATAAATCCATGTTTGGAGGCCTGGAAGGTATTTTTAAAACTACATAATTTGCAGGGAAGTGGAGAAAGTCTATCTACTGATGAAGACCAAAACCAATGGCCCAAAAAAAAAAAAAAATCTAATTAGCTGTTCATTTAACCAGGGAAATGCATTTATGGCGATTGAGCATGATTAATAGTGCATACCTCTACCTGCGACCCTGGGCTGCTCCGAGCCTCGCTGCAAGACTGAGTCAATCCTGCTAACGAAACAAGAACTGAGACAAGAGTGCAGTGAGGAGGCGCCAGGTGAGCTCCCCAGCACAGCCAAGCCAGCACCGACCCTGCCGCAGAAGCCCAGGGCCCAGATAATTCTAAATATGCCCAATGCACAGGTGGCTGAGACCGCTTACTCCTGACTTCCTGCTGGGAAAATTTCCAGGCCTTCTGTACACATCTTGCACTGGCACTTCTCCACCCTCATCCCTCCCACCCCACCCGACACACACGCACTGACCATGTCCCTGTCTGGATTGGATAGTACCAACAACACGAGGCCCATACTGAAGTCACTACATGCCCTGGCCCGGGTGAGCGAGAGAAGCACCAAGTTGGCGCCTACTACATCCACGTCAAAAGGAACAATTTTAAAGCTGTGAACTAGAAAGGCTTCTGTTACTAATTTCTCCTTTCCCCTATCCCTCTTGCCCAACATCCCCCAAGGGTAGGCAGGAGGATGGGGAAAGAGAAAGACCGAAAGTGGCGGGCTCTCCTGGCTCTAAAATCTGAAAAGGAAACGAGAGGGCGGCCCCAGTCCGACCCCTCCCTGACAGGCTACAGCCACAGTTCCCCCTCCGCCCAACCTTCCCGCACCCACAAATCCTGAGATCTCGGGGGCCGCCTCCTCCAGTTTCCTCCATACCTCTTCCAAACTTACCCCCAAGCCCAAGGCCTAGAGGCTTCGTACCTTAAAGTAGATCTCGTCCACCACCTCGTGGTAAGTCTTGAGCTCGTAGAGCTGTACTTTGAAGTAAGGCGACGACAAGATGTTGGTCAGGATCATGGGGTTGAGGTTCATGGTCTTCTCGTTGCCCCACAGCGGCAGCACATTGCCTTGCTTGCCTGAGACCGCCGGCTTGGTGGCGCCGGCACCGCCGCCGCACTGCTGCTGCTGCTGGGCCGCGGCTGCGGCTGCCTGGTGCTGCGGCTGCGAGTTGCCTGTCAGCGCGGGGCTGTTGTTAGCCATGTTGCGACGGAAGGAAGGAGGGAGGGAGAAGGGAGGGGGGAGGGGGCCAAGCTCGATCTCGCTCTTCGGGACAACGGTCCGGGACGCTACTCCATGGAATGCCGTCAGAAGAGGGGGCCGCCTCGCTGTGCCCCAGCCAGGCGAGGGAGGGCAACCCGGACCCCGAAAATGGACCCCGAGGAGGGTGCAGACGCCGAGACGCGGGCTGCAAGAACTCCAGGAAGAAGGCAAGCCGGCAGCCAGGGAGCGCGATCTCTTCCGCCAACTGCCCCTGGGAACAAGATGGCGGGCTCAGCGGATGTGACGTCATACGCCCAGCGTTCCAAGCTAAGCCGGCGGCCAATCAGAAACACTTGGGTGGGCTAGCTATTCCTCTTCCTGGTTCCGCGCGTTCTTTGCGCGCTGGATTAGTTGAGGTGGCCTCCTTTGCCCGACTGTTAAGATTTCCCGGGAGAATTTGGGGACGTGGGGTAGGACGTTTTAGGCCTGATCTGTATGTTTTAGAGTTTGGTCTGGGGACCTGGTTTTTTCTCGCGAAAGTCGGGCAGGAAAGAAAGAATTCTTGTATCCGCAGTGGGCTCCCGCGAAGTATCCGAGGTCCTCCGAGTTCACTGTTTTAAGGACCTTACTTCCTTCCCCATGTGTTTCCCATAAAAGTTGTTTCTGGCCTTTGCTGGGCAGTAGTATATGACCTGAGGTCTTAATGTTTGAGCCTGAATATTCATCTGTAAGACTGCGATAACATTTTGCTGGGCTGTTGTGACCATTAAAGGAGCTACTTAATATACCTGTATCTACCAGTAGAATGTTTCAGGCATCTATCTCAGGCCATTGCATTATTCTCCAGACCTTTCAGTTTTAACGGATGCACTGGGCTAGACAGCGGTGATACCGGTCTTGGAAATGAGTATCGGATCTTCAAATGAGCCCTCATCTTTCCGACCCCATCATTTACTGTCTACCTGTCCTTTGCCCTGTCTCGGGCAGGGAGTGAGATAGAAGAGGTGAACAAAAGGTGTAAAATGATCAGTTTCAGCTCTTAAAAGCCACTGATAACAGAAGACTCCTGGTGTTTGAGAGCTACGAGTTACCCATTTAAAAAAAAAAAAGAATAGATCCTTTTCAAGTTACATTTATTACCTCACCCACTTGTATGCTTTCGAGTACAGAGATTTGCGGAGTATATATATTTACCTCAAACAGTATGTTTTGTTAAGAACTTAGAGGTGGGGCTAGGATTGTATTTTAGTGGTAGAGCACTTGCCTACCATGTGTGAGGTACTGGCGTGGATCCTCAGCATCGCATATAAATAAATAAAGGTCCATCAACAATTAAAACATTTTTTTTTTAAAAGAACTAAGAGGTTAGGGTAAGAAGAATGAAAATGATAAAAATCCACATGGATATTTGAAGGACACTGGTCAGATTTATTTCTCGGAGTATACTGTTCACATTATAGTCTACCGCATTTTAACTTTTTAAAGTCTCATTGAATATCTTGGGTACTCCCAACGTTGTGGGGGTGGTAAGGAGAATATAACTCTATAGATTGTGAATACTTTTTTCAGTTTGCAAAAAAGAAAAAAAAATTGAGAAGGCTACAAAGAGCACTGAAGTTTCTGCGGGTGAAATCGGGACAGGCCGTTTTACAAATGGCAGAGAACAGCCTGAGCATATACAGAGGCAGGAAGGATCAGACTTGTAGGTGGTAAGTAGTCCAGTTGACATCATCTGAGAGGTATGGGGAGTAATGACTTTGAAGTGCCTGGAATGCTAAGATGAAATATTAGGAATTCAATGACAAATTTAAGGGTTACTTCGTGTCTCCATTAAAACAGGCTAGTGGGATTGGTATATGCTTTAGAAACAATCAGGTTAGCAATCAGGTCAATGATACAGCTTGTGCTTACCATTTGTGAAGTCCTGGGTTCAATTCCAACACCCCACCACCACTGTCACCAAAATGTCATTATTGAACAGGGATTGGGGCTACAGCTCAGTGCTAGAGTGCTTGTCTAGCATGCAAGAGACCCTGGATTTAATTACCAGCATTGAAAAAAAAAATTCATACACATGATTATGTCCATGATCTCAAAATCTAATTTTAAGATACTAATATTGCCAGTATTTTCTGGCTTCTATCATATTTTCATAGATTGTCAGAATAATTCAAAAAATGTGTCCTCATCCTTCTCAAAAATCTTGGATGGCTTACTTTGGAATCCTAATTGCCAAAATCCAGTGACTCTTATTTGTTGTTGGTATACTGGGGATGGAGCCCAGGACCTCACACATGCTAGGCAAGTACTCTACTACTGAATTATATCCCCAGCCCTTTTCATTTTGAGCAGGGTCTTGGTAAGTTGCTCAGTCTGACCTCAAACTTTTGATCTTGCCTCAGCCTGTAGAGTGCCTGGGACAACAGGTGTGTGCCATCACATGTAGCTTTTACTAGAGATTTCTTTTTTTTTTTTGAACCAGGGATTGAACTCAGGAACACTCGGCCACTGAGCCACATCCCCAGCCCTATTTTGTATTTTATTTAGAGACAGGGTCTCACTAAGTTGCTAAGGGCCTCGCTAAGTTGCTGAGGCTGGCTTTGAACTTGCGATCCTCCTGACTCAGCCTCCCAAGTCACTTGGATTACAGGCGTGCGCCACCACGCCCAGAAATTTCTGACTTGAGAAATTTCAAGGTGGCAATCTTAAATTTCATCATACACATACACATACATAACTAGGCATGGGAGCACACACACTGTTAAAAAAAATTAAGGTTGGGGTTGTGGCTTAGTTGTAGAGAAGTCACTCAGCTTGTGTGAGACCCTGGGGTCAATCCCCAGTACCACAAAAAGTAAAAAACTTTTTTAAAAACTGAAAAGGGCAGGGCATGTACCTCAGTGTTGGAACTCTTGCCTAGTGTGCATGAGACCCTGGGTTCAATCCCCAGTACCAATAAATAAATAAAATCCCTTGCTAATGGAGCACTTGCCTAGCATGTGTGAGGCACTGTATTCAATCCTCAGCATCATACATAAATAAATTAAGGTTCATCAACAACTAATAAAAAAATACATATATATATATTTTTAAAAAGGGCTGGGGTGTAGCTCAGTGGAAAGGTACTCCTAGGTTAAACCCCAGTGCAAAGAACAAAACAAAACAAAACAAAACAAAACAAAACTAAAAAAAAAACACTCTACCACTGAGCCACAACCTCAGTCCCCCAGCCCTTTTTGTGACAGGGTCTCACTCAGTTGTTTATGGCCTTGCTAAATTGTCAAGACTGGCTTTGAACTTGTTATCCTCCTGTCTCAAACCTGCTGAGCCCTGGGATTACAGTCATGTGCCACTGTGCTGGCAAAATGCCATTTCCTAAGTGTTGGCATTAGTGTTCAGAAAGTGAATGACTAAAGACTAGCCAGAATTTTCTCTTTTGGACTGGGGGTGTAGCTCAAGTAATAAGAGCGCATGCTTTACATGGCCAAAGCCCTTGGTTTGATCCCCCAGCATTCAGGAAAAAATTTTGTTTTTTTGTTTTTGTTTTGTTTTGTTTTGTTTTGTTTTGGTACTGGGGATTGAACCCAGGAGCACTCCACCACTCAGCCACATCTCCAGCCCTATTTTTTTTTTTTTATTTACTTATTGATTCACTGAACACAAATGGAGTACAGCTATTGTTTCACTGGTTGCACACAAAGTAGAGTCACACCATCTGTGCGTTCATGCATGTACACAGGGCAATTTAGAGACAGGGTCTCACTGAGTTGCTTAGGGCCTCACTAAGTTGCTGAGGCTGGCTTTGAACTTGTGATCCTCCTGCCTCAGCCTCCCAAGTGATGGGATTACAGGTGTGCACCACCACACCTGGCTTGTTTTGTTTTTTAAGATGAATGTGGGGGGTTTGGGCACAATGGCCCATGCCTGTAATCCTAGCAATTTGAGAGGCTGAAGCAGTCTGGAGCTGGGCATGGTGGCCTATGACTGTAATCCCAGAGGTTTGGGAGGCTGAGGCAGGAGGATTGCAAGTTCTAGGCCAGCCTCAGCAACTTAGTGAGGCCCTAAGCAACTTAGCAAGACCTGGTCTCAAAAAGGGTTGATTATGTGGCTCAGTGGTTAAGTGCCCCTGGGTTCAATCCCTGGTATCACAAAAATAAGAGGAAAGAAAAGAGCTAGGGGGATGTAGATCAGTGATAAAGCACTTCTGTGTTTAATCCAGTACCCCTCTTCCCCAAAATAGAGCAGGAGGATTGCAAATTCAAGGCCAGCCTCAGCAATTTAGAGAGGCTCTAAGCAACTTGGTGAGACCCTGTCTTAAAATAGAAAATAAAAAGTGCTAGGGATGTAACTCATTGGTAAAGTGCCTCTGGGTTCAATCCCAGTACCCCCTCCCCAAATGGGCTAACCAACATACACCTTACCAAAAAAGATATACAGGCAAAAAATAAGCATATTAAAAAGATATTCAAGATCATATGTCATTAAGGAATTGCAAATTAAAACAATGAGAGGGGGCTAGGGTGTGGCTCTCTGGTAAAGCGATTTGCTAGCATATGCTAAGCCCTGGTTTTGATCCATAGCACTGCAAATACTACTACTACTAAATAATGAGGTAGGACTGGGAATGTTACTGAGTGGTAAAGCTCTTGCCTTGCACAGGTAAGTCTCTAGGTTTAATCCCTGACACTGTAAAAAGACAAGATTCCTCCAGATTATAGGACTACTTGCTTTTTTTTTTTTGCAGTGCTGGGGATTGAACCCAGGGCCTTGTGCTTGCAAGGCAAGCACTCTACCAACTGAGCTGTATCCCCAGCCCCAGAATACTTGCTTTTATGAGGAGGTGATTATACACTTGGGATTCCTAGAATTTCCTCAAAATCAATAGTTTGCTAAAATAACTCAAAACTCAGTAGTGTTGTACTTACAACTTATTGTACAGGATACAAATCTGGACCAGCCAAATAGAGAGAGGGCCAAACCTCTAAGGGTCTTGAATGTGTTCAGGATAGGACACCCTCCTATCAATGTAATTACCAAGCAGGGAAGCTCACCTGAGCTTGGGGTAACCAAGGTTTTTGTTGTGGTCTTATTAAGTAGATACGATTGATTGAATCATTTGCTGTAGCCCCTTCATCTTCTAAGTCAGGCTGATATTTCAGGACTCAAAGCTCCAACCCTTTCTAACCAGAGGGCTGATCATTTTGCTGTGGTCTTCCCCCATCCTGAATCATCTCATTAGCTTATACTATCTACAAGCCAACCATGAGTTGCCTAATTAGTATAAACTCTCAGGACCTAATGTGAATAATAAAAATATGAGGATTTCAAGGTTGTTTTTCGGGAACCTAGGACAAAGACCAAATGGATTCTTTATTTTATTTATATTTTGTGGTACTGGGGATTACACACTAGCGCTGAGCTACACCCCAGCCTTTTTATTTTTTATTTTGGGTTAAGGTCTTGCTAAATTGCTGAGGCTGGCCTTAAACTTGTGATCCACCTTTTACAATCTCCCTAGTAGCTGGGATTATAGGTATGCACCACATCTGGTGGTCCTTTGAAGGTTTGGTGGAATAAACTGACAAAGAGATTAATTGGAGAAAGGACACACAGGAAGCAATCACATAGTGTAATGACCCACTAACTGAGCATAATTCACAAGCTTATATATACTCTTTTTTTTTTTAATAAAGGAGGGGCAAAATTGAGAATGAAACAATTTTGAGGGGTTGTAATGTTTGCCTTTTTTTTTTTCCCCTTGAGACAGGGGTCTCACATTGTTGCCCAGGCTGATTTTAACTTCTGGGCTCAAGTGATCCTCCTTGCTTTAGCCTCCCAAATAGCTGGGATTACAATTGAGTACCACTGCATGTGGCTAAAGTGATTGTTTGGAATTTGCATGAGCCAAAGGGACAGACGTTATCTTGTAATTAGACAGATATTGGGATTTCAGGTGGGGTTGGAAGATAGTTGTTTTTCTGTTTTGCAGGGGATTTTTTGTTTTTGTTTTTTCAGTGCTGGGGATGGAACTACCCACTGAGCCCCAAGCCACATCCCATTTTATTGCAAACCCAGGCCTCATCATTTTCTCCACAAATACTGGAGAATTCATTGAATTAAAAAATGCACTTTTGCCAGGCAGGGTGACATACCCCTATAATACCAGTGGATCAGGAGGCTGAGGCAGGAGGATTGCGGGTTCAAAATCAGCCTCAGCAACCTAGTAAGATCCTGTCTCAAAATAGAAAATAAAAAGGCTGGGGATGTGGCTTAGTGGTTAAGCACACTTGAGTTTAATCCCCAGTATCAAAAAATAAATAAATAAAAATAAAAAGTACACTTTTAGTTGGGCATAGTGGCAGACAACTGTAATCCCAGCAGGTCTGGAGGCTGAGGCAAGAGGATCACAAGTTCTAGGCCAGCCTCAGCAACTCAGTGAGACCCTGTCTGAAAAATTTAAAAGGGCTGGGGAGGTAGCTCAGTGGTAGAGCACCCCTGGGGGTTCAATCTATAGTATCACAACAAGCAAACAAAGTCTGTTTTTGCTGAAAAGTTAAGCCATGTCTTTTTAACTTTCACTTGAAGTTAAGAAGCATAACTCAGGGGTTGAAGGTGCATCTCAGCAATAGAGCAAGTGCTTAGTATGTTTGAAGCCCCTGGGTTTAATCCCTAACACCCCCACAAAAAAACAAAATAAAAAAGGTGCTCACATAAATAGAGAATGAACACACAACTATTCAACTTACTAGTAAAGGAAAAAGTAAGATGGGTCTGTGGTTGTAGCTCAGTGGTAGAGTTCTTGCCTAGCGTGTGAGGTGCTGGGTTCGAGCCTCAGCAGCACATAAAAATGAAGAAAATAAAGGTATTGTGTCCATCTACAACTAAAAAAAATTTTAAAAAAAGTAACATGATAAAGTTAATTCAGAGAGGAATTTGAACCTAGGCATGATGGCCTACTCTTGTAATATCAGACATTCAGGAGACAGAGGCAGGAGGATGGAAAGTTACAGGTCAGCTTGGATGACTCAGCAAAACCCTGTCTCAGAATAACAAGTGCTAGAGCTCTTGCTTAGCATGTGAGAGACCCTCTGATTAATCCCCATTACTCCCCAGGCCCCTGACATACACACACATGCACAAATAGTGTGTACCTGTCAAAGGGAGAAAATCTTAGTCCCTAGCATCTCCAACCTGAGCATGATGAGAGCCAAAATGATCTGGGGTTCACAACCCAGTTCTGCTGTTTATGGAACTTATTAAGATCCTGAGTAATTAAATTTGTTTCTCATCTGTAAAATGTAATTAATCAGCTTGCAGGTTTTTAGGAAGATTAAATGAGTGATATGGGGAATACATTGTTTAGCAAAAGTTAAGTTATAATAGGTATTAATTGTTTTGTTACTATTTAATTTAATTAACTATTATCTAACTCTTCTTGACTCTCCCTATGGCTTTTGTGGCAGGAGACATGAAGGCATACTTTTCTTCCTTTTTTTTTTTCCCTTGTGGTGCTGGGTTTAATCCCGACACATTTTAGGCAATTGCTACACCACTGAGTCACATGCCCAGGTAGAAATCATGCCATTTTGTAGTTATGAAGACCCTCCGCATATTTTTGTAATTTTCCACATGATAGTCATCTTCCCACCTCTATCCCCTAAAAAATTTTAGGTCCCAAGGCCATGTTTTTTTTTTTTTTTTCTGGTACTGGGAATTGAACTACTCAGGGGTGTTTTACTACTGAGTCACATTCCCAGCCCTCTAAATTATTTTGAGACAGGGTGTCACTAAGATGCATAGAGTCTTGTTAAATTGCTGAGGCTGGCTTTTAACTTGCGTGCAACCTGCCTGCCTCAGCCTGAAGCCACTGGGGTTACAGGTGTGTACCAGCACTAAGATTCTGCCTCTCAAAATGTTTTTAAAGAGACAAATTATATAAAGTCATCCTGGTCCTACACTGACTTAATAGCCCGGATACCATATTATTCACACGACTGAGGAGTAATTCCACAAGACTCCTTTTTTGATAACGAAAAGATTGCCCTGATCAGAGACTGGAGAGCTCAATGGCCTGAAGGTCTGTAAGTCAGGTTCCAGATAAAAATTGCCTGATATAGGCAAGGGTGATCAAAGTTGCCTTTAGGTCCTTGGCATGTTATTTAATCTTATTAATTATAAATTTTCATCCTTGTGGGTTTTGCTTAGACACTCATGAGTAAGACATAGGCAATAGGGATTTAAAAATCTGATCTGCCAACCTATAGCTAATAGGTGGTGTTGGTGTGGGACCTTCTGGAAACTGCCCCTTAACCCTAATAAAAGCTGGGAAACAAAGAAGGGAATTGTCAACTCTCCTAAGAGGACTCTCCTCACCCTTGAGGTGCTTCCTCCCCTCTTTTCTAATAAGTTTTGCTACACTTTTACTATGCCTCATATATTGCTTGGGATCTTTTCTCATAGTTGCAAGAGCTGAGAACATAATCAAAGCACCAGGAACAATCCCAAGTGAGAAATAAACTAGGCTCAATCCATTAGATTCGTGCATATGAGATTCAGAAGTGAGCAATGCTTGAAGGTGGCCCCATATCCAGAAATTAAATCATGGTAGTGGAGATGGCAGAGCTTCTGATATCCAGTTATGAGCATCAGAAGGGCCAAGATGTGAGGGTGATCTGGCCACAACATCTGTCACTTCATTGATCACTAAGGTTTATTCAGCTGATCTGGCTGTGTTGGTGGGTGTCCCCTTCCTCCTTCACCACTCCATGTGTATCTTTCTGGAAACTGTGCACTTACTGAAAAAAGACAACCTTCCCTAAGTAGGACTGATCTGTGTTCTTTTGTCAGAACTGCCAAGCAAGCACTTGGAGTCCGTTGGGAGGACCAGTTGTGGTGATGGAGGTATTTTTGTTAAAAAATCTCTTTAGTGCTGGACATGGTGGTGCATGCCTGTAATCCCAGCAACTCGGGAGACTGAGGCAGGAGGATCACAGATTCAAAGCCAGACTCAGTAATTTAGCAAGGCCCTGTGCAACTTGGCTAGATCTTGTCTCAAAATAAAAAGAACTGGGGATGTGGCTCAGTGGTTAAGTGCCCCTGGGTTCAATCCCCAGTACCAAAAAATAAAAGTTGACTGAGAGATTAGGTATGCATATCCTATAATAAAGCACTTAAACTGAGTGAATTCTATTGTTTTCAAGTAAGAATCCTGACTGAACACATTTCGAGGAAATCTTTTCCTTCTGCCTATGTTATTTTTGTGATCAGATTACTAATTTGGTGTTAAAGGGTCATGTGGACATTTTTTTTAATTGTTTTTTAGTTGTAGATGGACACAATACCTCTATATTATTTATGGTGCTGAGGATCAAACCCAGTGCCTTCCCAGCCCTGACATTCCCCTCCCCCCCCTGGTGTTGGTGATCAAACCCAGGAGGTCCCAGGGCTGGGGTATGGCTCAGTGGTAGAGTGTTTACTTAGCACAGGTGGGTCCCTGGTTTTGAACCTCAACACTGTAGGAAAAAACCCAGGTTCTCCCACATGCTAGGCAATGTTCTACCACTATATACCCTGAGCCCAATACATTTATTATTATCATTCTATAGATAAACTGAGGTTCAAAGAAAGTACTAAATATGCTAAAAGGGAAAGCTTAATACTTCAGGGCTCCATTTTGCTTGTCATATTTCCAGTCATCTCTGAGATGTCCCACTCTCAACACCAGAGAAAAAGCAATACACTCCTGTGACCCCAGCCATCTCCTCCACTTTTACATGTAACTGAATAAGGAATGGAAGCTTGGTCAAAATTGGCTTAACTAGATTATCTTTCCTGAAAAGTAGGACCTGGACACACAGTACATCTGCTGAAACTGAGCCCTGTTGCAGCTCCAGAGCTAAGGAAATCATTTGCTCAAAGCACTGCCATACTGTACTGGGAAAATGGAATCATGATGGCTGATTTTATGTGTTAACTTACCTGGATCAAGCTGCCCAAATATTTGGTCCAACATCAACCTGAAAAATCCTGTGACAATTTGTTCTGGATGAGATTAAAGTTTAAATCAGTAGAATTCTCTGTTATCTCATCATGATCTTATTTTTCATTTTTCTGATAGATAGCAATGTTGAATGTCATTTCATTAGCTTGTTTTCCATCCTCTTTAGCAAAATGTCTCAATTTCTTTAGTCTAATTACTAATTGGATTGCTTGTTTTTTCAATGTAGGATTTTTGAGAACTCTATACATTCTGGACATTAGTCCTTTGTTAGATATGTGTAATGTAATGTTTTATCCTAAAAAAAAAAATCAGTAGAATTGAAGTAAAGTAATGTGGCTGGACCTAATATAACAGTTGAAATCCTTAATAGAATACTAATTCCTTCCTCACCCTATTCCTCCTCCACCCAGCAAGAGAATTCTTCAGCTGATTGACATTGGATTTGAGCTACAACTCTTCCCCAGGTGCAGGCTGCCTATCAATCCTGAAGATTTTGCACTTGTATCTGTTTTGTGTTGGTCTTGTTTGTTTCTTTGATGGTTGCTAGGGATTGAACACAGGAGTGCTTTACCATTGATCTACATCCCCAGCCTTTTTTATTTTAATTTTGAGACAGGGTCTCCCCCAGTTGCTGAGGACCTCACTAATTACTGAGGCTGGCTTTGAACTTGTGATTCTCCTGCCTCACTCTCCCAAACTGCTTGGACTAGAGGCATGCATCACCATGCCCCCTACTTGTATCTTATTTCCAATTTATTATAGGGAACTGGCACAAGGCCAGGCATGGTGGTGCATGCCTATAATCCCATCAGCTCAGAAGGGCTGAGGCAAGAGGATTGCAAGTTTGAGGCCAGTCTCAGCAATTTAGGAGGCCCTAAGTAACTTAGGGAGATCCTGTCTCAAAAAATAAAAGGGCTGGGTATGTAGCTCAGGGGAGAAATACCCCTGGTTCAATCACAAGGATAAAATCTCTCTCTCAGATGTGTGTATATACAAAAATATATAGCCAGGCATGTTAGTGCATGCCTATAACCCTAGTGGCTTGGGAGGCTGAGATAGGAGGATTGCAAGTTCAAAGCCAGCCTCAGCAATTTAGTGAGGCCTTAGTAACTTAGCGAGACCCTGTCTCAAAACAAAAAATAAAAAGGACCGAGGACATTGGGGACGTGTGGCTCAGTGTTTAAGCATCCTGGGTTCAATCCCTGGTATGCATGTGTGTGTATATTATATATAATATATATTATATATAATATATCATATATCCTTATATATAATTATGTATAATATATTCTTTCCTCTGATCTCAAACTACTATATATATTTATATAATATATTAGCATATATTATATATAATATATACACACCCCCTTGTTGTATAATATAATACCCTTGTTGATTCTTGGTTTTCATTTGTTTTTGATGTTCTAGGGTTTCACAGGGATGCTTTACCACTGAGGTACATCTCCAGTTGTTTTTAGTTTTCATTTTGAAACCGAGCTCACTAAATGGCCAAGGTTGGCCTCCAACTTGCAACCCTCCTGTTTCAGTTTCCCAAGAAGCTGGGATTACAGATATGTGCCATTGCACCCAGCTTGTTATATTCTGTTTCTTTGGAGAACACTGGTTAATAAATACAGAGTAATTGTGCAGTTTTGGAAGCAGTTTTCCTCCAGATCTTGATCTTGGCAGTTCAGAAACAGTTTTTTAGGGCCTTGCTAAATTGTCGAGGCTAGTTTTGAACTTGTGATCATCCAGTCTCAGCCTCCAGAGCTGCTGGGATTACAGGTGTGTGCCACGTTGCCCAGCCAGATACAGTTTTTGTAAGGGCTGAAGCTTATACATTGGGCTTCAGAAAAAGCACAAAAATTAGACATATAAAATTATAATGACAGGCATGTAACACTGTTTCTGGTTGCCCCAGACCTTTTTAAATTTTTTTTTATTTTGAGCAGGGCAAAGTGGCACAAACTTGTAATCCAGTGACTTGGGAGGCTGAGGCAGGAGGATTTCAAGTTCAAGGCCAACCTCAGCAATTTAGGGAGGACTTAAGTAGGGGCTGGGATGTAGCTCAGCAAGATGGGAATTTGAGGCTTGTCTGGGCAACATAGGCAACATAGACCCTATCTCAAAAAAACAAAAACAAGGCGGGTATAGTGGTACAAGCCTGTCATCCCAGAGGCTCAGGAGGCTGAAGCAGGAGGATCACAAGTTCAAAGTCAGCCTCAGCAACTTAGTGAGGCCCTAAAGCAACTTAGCAAGACTGTCTCAAAATAAAAAATACATACATGCATGAATGCACAGATGGTGTGACTCTACTTTGTGTACAACCTGTGAAACAATAGTTGTACTCCATTTGTGTTCAATGAATCAATAAGTAAATAAAAAAAAATTAAAAAAAAAAATACAAACGGCTTAGGATGTGGTTCAGTGGTTAAGTGCTCCTGGGTTCAATCCCTAGTTACCCCCACCACCAAAAAATCCAATACAACACAATAAAACAAAAACGACTCACATAGATTTAAAAGGAGAAGAAATGGATCACAAGTCTCAATAGGAGTGTCAAAAAATTTATGGGTCTTAATCTGTCACAATCTTTCCTCTGATCTCAAACTACTTACATTTCCCTTATAAGCAAAAATACAATGACTCTTTCCCAAGACTCCCAAATGTCTTATCCTATTGTGAGCATCATGCTCAAGGTAATATTAACTTTTTTTTTTTTTTTTTAAAGACAGAGTGTCCCAGTCTGGCTTCCAATTTCAAGTGATCTTCCTGCCTCAACCTCCCAAGAAATTTAGGACTACAGATGCACCTCCCTGTGCCTGGCTCAGGATTACTTTTTAAATTATTATTATTATTATTATTATTATTGTTATTATGGGGATAGAACCCAGGGGTGCTTTACTACTGAGCTACATCCCCACCCCTTTTTTTAAATTTCATTTTAAAAATTTAGAGACAGGGTCTCACTAAGTTGCTAAGACTGTCTTTGAACTTGCCATCCTCCTGCCTCAGCCTTCCAAATCACTGAGATTACAGGATTACAGGTATGCACCACCATGCCTGACTTCCTTTTTTCATTCAAACTAATATTTGATCCATAATGGGTGCTCTATACACCTATGCCAAACCAGTTAATGTCATTTCTTATTTTTCACTGAACAAAGAGCAGCAGCAACAACTAAACAAACCTTTGTGCTTGGAGTAAGTAAATTTCCAAATGCTAAGGAGAAATATTAGTACTTAAAATTAGTACTTAGGCTTTATGTGACTTTGAACTTGTGAAGACACTGTGTATCTCAGTGGAAATTACAATATGGTAGAAGATAAAATGAGTTATGATGACAAAAATTAGATGACAAAGGCTAAACTTAAGCACTGGCTGTTGAGAAGAACAGATGCATGTGACAGCTTGAAAAGGTCAAATTTGGTGATTGTCCAAGTGCGGGAAGGGCAGAAATGAATAGAGCCAAAGATGATTTTTGGGTTCTGGGATCTGGTTCAGAGCCTGGAAGGAGATCAGGAGAATGGTGAAACAGGCAAATTTGGAAGAAACTGATCATAAGGAATTCAAGTTCATAAATGGGCCATCTAGCCAGTGAGGCAGAAACTCTAGATCCAGGAGTCCAGTATAGTTCATTTATTAACTTTTAAAATTTCCTTGGGCTGGGGTTATGGCTCAGTGGTAGAGCATGTGCCTAGCATGTGCAAGGCACTGGTTTTGATTCTTAGCAGCACCACATAAAAAAATAAAGATATTGTGTCCATCTACAGCTAAAAATATGTTTAAAAAATTTCCTTAACCTGGGTACAGTGGCACATTCCTATAAGCCCAGAGACTTGGGAAGCTGAGGCAGGAGGACTGAAAGTTCATAGCCAGCCTAAACAATTTAGTCAAGCCCTCAGCAATTTAATGAGACCCTATCTCAAAAATAAATAAATAAATAAATAAATAAATGGGGCTGGGGATGTAGCTCAGTGGTAAAATATCCCTGGGTTCAATCACAAGTATAGAAGAAAAAAAAAATGGCTCAATGAGCCAATTCCTTATAATAAGTCTTTCTATGTGTGTATGTGTGTATGTATAAAAATATATAGCTGGGCATGGCTATATATTTTAAGACTCCTATAATCCCTGACATTGGGATTACAGGTGTGCACCACAGAGCTTATTTCACTGTATGTCTACACCACATTTGTTTATCCATTCATCCATTTATGGGCATCTGGGTTGTTTCCACCTTTTGGCTACTGTGAATAACACCACTATGAACTTTGGTGTAGAAATATGTTTCCTCTTTTCAATTCTTTTTTAGTAGATACCCAGAAATGCATCCATTACTTATAGAGATTTCATTAAAAAAAAAATCCTGAACAGGGTGAGGTGGTGCATGCCTGGAATCCCAGTGACTCAGGAGGCTCAGGCAGAAGGATCACAAGTTCCATTCCCTAAGCAATTTAGTGAGACCCTGTCTCAAAAAAATGAAAAGGGCTGGGGATGTGGTTCAGTGCTAAAACAACCCTGGGTTAAATCCCTGGCACTAATAAATAAACAAATAGATAAATAAAAATATCCTATAGTAAGGAATTGTTCCTTTAACAGTCTATTTCAACTAGTTTCTCTAGGTCAACAGGAATCTATCAAACTGTGATGTGATATCATCACTGCATCTGTGAAGCTTACCTTGAGTTGCACATTTTTTAGTTATACAGTTTTTGTTTATAAGGCTAGACTCCAAATTACCAAAGCCAAGATTAGTGTAATTTATCTTTGTGCTACCTCAAAACTGTTAGCACAAAGCCCGGTGCGGTGGCGCACACCTGTAATCCCAGCACTTGGGAGGCTGAGGCAGGAGGATCGTGAGTTCAAAGCCAGCCTCAGCAACTTAGCGAGGCTCTAAGCAACTCAGTGAGAACCTGTCTCTAAATAAAATACAAAATAGGGCTGGGGATGTGGCTCAGTGGTGGAGTGCCCCTGGGTTCAATCCCTAGTACAAAAAAAAAAAAACCAAAAAAACCAAAAAACAAAAAAACACTGTTAGCACAATGTTTTAGCATATAGTAGGCATTAAGTATTAGAAAACAGTTTTAATGTCATTTATGGTGTATATACACACTAACGTGTATGGTACTGGGGATTGAACAGGGGACTGGCCCATGCCAGGTATGCAAGCCCTCTACCACTGAGCTACACCTCTGGATGGTTACGGTATATTAATAGGCTATTAATTTAATAGTAAACACCAACTTTTGATTTTTAAAATAGTAAAATTTCTTCCAAAGACACCGTCGCTCCCTTCCCCCCACGCTCTTTCATCACCAACAGGTAAGCTGTACTTATTTGTACATAAAACATCAAGTTGAGTCTCTGAGAGAAAGGAGCAAACAATATAGTTTTCAAAGTGACCAGCGTTCCTTCCATAGTGTGTGTGTGTGTGTGTGTGTGTAAAGTTGGGGGTGGGTGGGTAGGTGGAAGTTGAGATGGGAGTTGAAAGAACATTTTTGAGTTCAGATGTTTTCAGACTAAGTTTACCAGTCTAGCAGTCGCCCAAGTCCCTCCTGCAAATAACTGTTCTGGGATCACAGCAGTGGTTCATTTTCACTGTGGATGCCGGCGGGCTCGCGCTGAGGCCCGCTGCTCCGGTAGTCGCTTTCCATTGGCCAGGACCGTTTTCAGGTGTTTCGGATACACCGAGAACCTAGCACCGGGAGCGCCACGAATCGAACAGCCACCCGAGTCGGCCACTCGGCTCCCGGCCTGCGGACGAGCTCCTTGCAGCGCCCTCTCCATCCAACAGTCACTGGACTCGGCCGAGGCGGATCGCAGCTGCGCGAGCTCGGGATGCAGCGGGACGAAGGTCGTAGTGCCGGACAGGGTTCGGTTGAGGTCCTTGAAAACAGCTTCGGGGCATGCGCCACTGCGGCCGTTAAAAGAGCCAAAACCGACGCCTGTGAGTCAGGAGCATGAAGGGATGGGGCAGGCGCACTGTGGGGCTTCGGACGCCGGGGCGGACCCTAAGAACCAGTACAGACGCCGAGAGCACACGAATCCGGCGTGCACCACGGGAGAACGGGAGGCGCAGGTGTGAGGTGCGCAGTGTGGCCGCAGGCGGGTAACGTCACGTAGCGAGGCTGCGCGTGCGCGTGCGCGGGCGTCGGGGGGCGGGGTCTGGAGTTAAATACGGCTGCGGCTCTGCTTAGTCCGCTCGCTCAGTCCTCTGCGCTTTGCTTTTCCGCTTTGTTGTGCTTCCAACTCAAAGGTAACAGATGCTAGGACTGAGGCTCCACAAAGATAGAACCTTGGCTCGCGTGAACAGGCTTTTGTAATACGAGTCAGGGAATTATTAAAAGCTAGTTGTTGACATGGTGCTTAAATTTCAGACTAAGTTCTAGTTTATGGAGACTAGTGCTATAGCGAGCCAAAAATTTAAATTCAAGTCTGGGAGTGAATTGAATCGATATTGCAGTATCTTTTGACTTACTAAGGGCACTTTTTTTCTCCTCAACATTTCATTTAACGATGTTTGATGAAGTTACCGAAAGCAATTTGAATGAGGTTGAGGATCTTAGCAGTGAAAACAGGCGGAGGTAGAACTCGGGAGTTTCAGTGTGCATCAAATTAAACACGTAGCAGTAAAAGGAAAGAATGGGTGTTATTGTACTTAGCTGAGTTTGATGTAGTGAAGTTAGAATATCCTGACTTGTTTGTTAATGGCTGAAACACTACTTCCTGGATAAATTTTGTGGGCTACCTAGCAACACGTAAAGAAGAAAAGCCTGCTTCACATCTGGGCCAGCTGTTTCCTTCAGGTGCCTTTTTTTTTTTTTTTTACGAGTTTTGACTGGGAGCGGTGGCGCATACCTGTAATCCTAGTTACTTAGGAGCCTGAGGCAGGAGAATCGCAAGTTCCAGGCCGGACTCAGCAATTTAGCAAGACCCGTGTCCCGCCCCCCCCAAAAGGTTAGGTAGCTCAGTGGTAGAGCACCGTTGGGTTCCATCTCCAGTACGGAAAAAACAAATGAATGAATAAAAAAAGTAAATATTTTGTATTTACAGCTAAGTTGCTGCTGATTCTCAGAGAACTTGAATGATACATCTGTATTTTTTCTCCACAAAACCTGGAAACAAGATGGAAGAAAAGAATGGACAGGTAAATGCCACACTTCTTGCTTGCCTATATTATTAAAAGTTTTTACAGTGGTGTACTGTGAGGAAATTGCGTGCAAAAATCCATCACATTTAGGCTCTAGGGGTCTTAAACCAAAACAAGGATATACATCAATGGAATTGTCCACAGTTGGTTCATATAAAGTAAAATAAGTGTTTTTATCATCACTTGTTACTTATTTTTAAAAAACTACCTCTGCTGGGCACAGTGGTGCTAGCGTGTAATCCCAGATGAGGCAAGAGAATCACAAATTCAAGATACCCTGTTTTAGAATAAAAAAAAGGATGTGGATATAGCTCAGTGGTAAAGTTCCGCAGGGTTTAATCCCAGATATTGAGGGTGGGGGAGGGCAAAACAAACCCAAACACTGCCTCTAAACGTGTGAATGGATCCCCTGGAGATGTTTTGTTTTGGTACTGGTGATTGAATCCAGGGGTGCTTTACCACTGAGCTATATCTCCAGCCATTTTTATTTGAGACAGGTCTCTAAATTGGTTAGGGCCTGGATAAATTGCGTGGCAGGCCTCTAATTTCTGATTGTCCTGCCTCAAGCTCCAGAGTTGCTGGGATTACAGGTGTGTGCCACCAGGTTTGATTTGGTTAAATTACATTTGCCATTCCTACCTTTGCTCTTCACCAAAGTTGTTTTTTCTTCCCTAATCCTCTCCCAAGGTTTTCATCCCCTCCCTTTTGCCTGGTATTCTAAATTCTAAAGAGAAGCCCCACCTAAATGGTTAAGATCTTAATATAGTAACAGTGGGCTCAAATGATCCTTCCATATCAGCTTCCCGAGCAGCTAGGTCCCCCAGGTTGTACTACCACCTTGGCCTTCTATAAACATTTAAAAATTTGGACCTTTTTTTTTTTAATACAAAAGTAACTCAGAAATATTATAAAAGCTGTGTGTGGTGGCATATGCCTATAATCCCAGTGAATTGGGAGACTGAGACAGGAGCGTGGGGAGTTCAAAGCCAGCCTCAGCAATTTAGCAAGACCTTGTCTCTAATTAAAAAATAAAAAGGGCTGGGGATGTGGTTAAGTGTCCCTGGGTTCAATTCCTGACACACACACACTCCACTTCTATTCCTGGAATTGACCTCTGTCCAATTTTGAGGATGTTATATCCTTGTTTGTTTTTTTTTTTTTTTAATTTATTTTTTGTTTTTATTTTTTTGGTACCGGGGATTGAATTTGGGGGCACTCGGCCACTGAGCCACATCCTCAGCCCTATTTTGTATTTTGTTTAGAGGTAGGGTCTCACTGAATTGCTTAGTGCCTCACTTTTGCTGAGGCTGGCTTTAAACTTGGTATTCCTCCTGCCTTAGCCTCCCAAACAGCTGGGATTACAGGCATGTTCCCCCTTATATCCATGTTAGGGGGAAGAAATACCTTCAGACAAGGGTCCAACGAGTCCCAGAAGGGAGGGGAAATTCAGGACCAGTGGGTTTCTTGGAATATGTGATGGAAAAAGAATTTCAGTCCAAGCCAGACAAAGACAATAGAGGTTTATTTAGGAAGTAGATGCACATTCAAAGGATAATGCAAACTGTCTCATGAGTGAGAAGCCCCTCCTTGGGTTGGGGGTCCAATGTTTATAAAAGGACTGTAATTAGGAGCAGGACTGAAAGTGGAGCTGAACAGTTTTGTACCTGAGCATGTGTATTTTCCTCATTTTTCAAGGGTTTGGGCAATGGTATGCCCCAGAAAATTTACAACCGTGCTTTCTGCATCTTAGTGACTCCTGGGGGTTTCTTTTAAGACTCACTGTATCTTTTTTTTTTTTTTTTAAATCCTAAATCCCTCTCACTTCTGTTTCCCCACCCTAATCTTGCATTGCCTAGGTGATCTAGCTAAATTTCTACCCTGAAACTGGTTGGACCTGAGGTGGCCGCCAGAGTGACTGACTCTAGATACCTCTAACTTCATTATAATACCATCTGCATGTGGTGATTAGCTTAGTGGGAGAGCATTTGACTAGAATGTCCCTGGGTTTTATCCCCAGTACTGCAAAAACAAAAGAATGAAAATACCATCCGCATGTTAAATGACACCCCACACCCCAGGGTGCCTTGATAGTCAACAGTTACCATAAGGATGACTGGAAAGGACCAAGGAGAAAAAGAGATGGCATGTGAATTACCTGAAAATCTCCTCCCTCTTATCAGCTTTACCCTTCTCCATCACCTGTAGATTTTAAACAGCAGATTCTGTTTGAGGAGATCTGAGGTAAGGCCCAAGAAAGTGTTTTTTTGTTTGTTTGTTTTTTTGTTTTTTTCCTTTTTTTTTTTTTTACTGTTTGCAGTACTGGGGATTGAATCTAGGGCCTTCCACAACATCAAAGCAAATACTCTACCACTAAGCTATTTGCCCAACCCTTTTCTTTTTGAGATGGGGTCTCCTAAATTGCCCAGGCTGGCTCTGAACTTTTGATCCTCCTGCCTCCTGAGTAGCTGGGATTATAGATTTGAGGAATCTTGCCTGCTAAGAATTTGCATTTTTATTGTTTCCAGGTGGAGATGCCACTTTTTTGGGGGTGGGGGGAAGGTGGATCACACTTGCAGTACTTAGGCTTTAGATCCCTGTTGTCCATTCTGTACACATAGCAAGTGGGGCTAGTGCAACTGAGGAAGGAACTGAATTTATCTTTAAAAATAAGTATTTGGGGCTAGGGCTGTAGCTCACTGGTAGAGCTCTTGCTAGCTACCATGTGTGGATCCCTGTGTTTGTGGTGTAGGGGATGGAACCAGGGTCTCATCTGCACTAGGCAAGTCCTACCACCAAACTAAATTCCCAGCCCTGCTTGTATTTTATTTGAACAGTGCTACTCTAGATATTGAGCCTTTCAGTCTAATGCTTTATGACATTGGTATATAGGAACAGCAGTAAAAGCTTTTACTGATAAATCTTACAATTGTTTTTCCCCTTGGGCTCTGTTAAAAAAAAAAAAGTTATTTAGAACTCTTGCAATAAGCGCACTGCTGACAGGACTTAACTCTGAATATGTACACCAAAGGCAGCTGGAAATATGTATCTAAGGAGTAGAATGTGAGAGGGTAGGATAGTGGATGGAAAATTAAGAGGAGACATCAGGATGGGATATGGGGGTTCTTGCTAAACAGACTTGAAGGGATTCTTGTGGAGGGAAGGCCAAGAGCTTAGACTTACATTAAGGATGGGGGATGAAGAACTTGATTGTAAGAGTGATTAGATATCCAGTGGGTGAGGTTCTCTTTTAACCAATTTAGCAGAATTCTTGCTAAAACTGAGCTGTGCAGGCTAAAGATTGAACTGGGATCAAGGGTCAAAATCTGGTAAAGAAGCAGTCTTAGAGGAACTTGAATATAAAGTTTACTCCAGAGAGTCTTGACATTTTCCAGTCTTCTGTTTAATTGGACCACAGGTTTGGTGGTTGAGTGCATAAAGGTTCCCTGTGGTTTGGAGGCTTCTAGTTGTTTTTATTAAATGCAGAACTTAGTAATGCTCCCTTCAGCTGAAACTAAGCTAGGGGAAGGATCTAGTCTGATTCTTACCATTTTAAGGAGAGGAACCATGGAGGAGATGCAGTGTTGCCTAATGATTTTAAGATGGGTCTTTGATGACTCGTGTGTTCTCCATAATGATAGTTCTCCCTGGATTTAATTTCTGAAGTCATGCATGATTAAGAACTCTTCTTTTTTTTATTTAAAAACTTTCAGTGCAATAGTGTGGTTGATGGTAATTTTGAAGAAGTTTGCCCTGAGAAAGTAATTAAGTTTAAACCTCCATTATACAAACAGCGATACCAGTTTGTTAGAGATTTTGTGGATCAACATAAACCCAAGAAGGTAGGTATCTTTTTGCCAACATTTAACTGTTAAGACTGTCCTATTGTATTGTCAATTACAAGGTTTTTAAATTTAATTTTTTATTAAAAGAGCCTTGCTGTGTTGCCTAGACTTATTTTAAACTTGTACACTTAAGTGATTCTCTTGCCTCAGTCTCCCAAAAATTGAGATTACAGGTGTGCTCAGTAGATCTTTTTTTTTTTTTTTTTTTTTTTTTTGTCTTGCAGTACTGGGAATTGAACCCAGGGTTACTCTACCACTGAGCTAATCCCCCAGCCTTTTTCATTTATTTTGAGGCAGGGTCTCACTAAGTTGCCCTGTCTGGCCTCAAATATTGATCCTGTTTCAGCTTCCTCAGTAGCTGGGATTACAGAATCACACTACCACACCTGGTAGGAGATATTTTTCAAAGGGATTGTTGCAGTAGGGAAATGCCTTGACTTGAAGATTCTGAGTTAAGCAAAAGGTTTTTTTTTTTTCTTTTACAGGAAGGAGTCAAGAAAGCTTCAAAGTGGGGAAGTGATTTGTAGTAAGAAAGGATAATAGGGTTGCATGTGTGAGTCATTGGTAGAGCACTTGCCTAGCATATATAATGTCCTAGGTTCTATCCCTAGAACTGCAAAAAATAAATAATAATAACAGTAGTAAAGAAAATATACCCTGAGACCAGGTTGATTTTGGGGAGGGATTATGGGAAGAAAGTCTTATGTTTTTATTTATTTTTTTTTCTTTTGGGTACTGGGGAGGATTGAACCCAGGGTTGCTTAATTACTGAGCTACATCCCCAGCCTTTTTTATTTTTTGAGACAGGATCTTGCTAAGTTGCCAAAGTTGGCTTGAACTAGCCATTCTCCTGCCTTAGACTCCCAAGCCACTGGGATTACAGGTGTACACCACTGTGCTGAGTAAAAATCTTGATTTTTGGAGTTGGAAGTGATCTTGTAGTTTCCATATTTCTAGAATGTTTAGTTAGAACATCAGGCAAACTGATATTGTGACCATAAGTACTGTGGTTCTTTTAAATTAGATGACAGTAAGTGAGCCTTGATGGTGTATGCCTCTAGTTCCAGTCACTCTGGAGGCTGAGACAGGAGGACAGCAAGACCCTGACCCCCCAAAAAAACAAAAACAAAAAAACGGTAACAAATTGGATGATAACAGGCCTGCTCATCAACCTCAGAGGAAAGTCATGATTTCAGAACGCATATACCTGTTACTGTCCTAATGGATTTGATGTTCTGGCTGTGGACGATATGCTGGTAAGGTGAATTTCTAGATTTTGAGAAGAAAGGTTTTTTTCCTTCCTCCTGATTGATGTTGAAAACAGTTAAGATTCCTTGCTTTAACTGCACATGTGCACAAAGGTGCAGGTATTATTTGTCTGTAGCCATGTAGGCACATGTATTCAATGAAAGCATCTGAAATGGCATCTCAAAGTTCAGTATGGGATTTCACATGGTTTGTGATTGTTCTTTCAAATAAGAAAATACTCAGAAATGAAAGAAAGCAAGTTTTAGAGAACTTAGTTTGCTGAAGCATGATACTAAGAATATTTAAAAATCTCAAGTTCTGATTCTGAATGGGAAAACAGTGTACCTAATCTTTCTGCCTTTCTCATTAGTCGAAATCAGACAGTAGCAACTGTTCTGGAGGAGGAATGGCACTTTCTATTTGACTTTCATCAAACAAATACTTATTTGTGGTAGAAGCTGTGGCTCAGTGGGAGTAGCACTTGCTTGGTTAGCATGATTGAGCCCTGAGTTTGAACCCCAGCCCCATAAAACAAATAACTAGAAATATTTATTTGTCTACAGGCTTATGAAATTCGGATTAATTATTATTATTATTTTTTTGTGTGAATTCTGTTCTTTCCCCTCTACTTCCCACCCTGTATTAGGGATTGAACCCAGGGTTACTTTACCACTGAGCTACATCCCCAGCCCTTTTTATTTTTATTTTGAGACAGGGTCTTGCTGAGTTGCTGAGGATGGCCTCAAATTTAGGATCCTCCTGCCTCCTGAGTAGGTGGGATTATAGGCATGTGCCACCATACCTGGCTTTGTGAATACTCTTCTATCAAAGAAATGGTTCTGCGTAATGGTTTCATTATGGTTTTATTACTGACACATAAACCCCACCCCCCATATTTTTGTTCATACTTTTCTGTTACAAATGCCTTTGAAATTACATTCTGTCTCATCCACAGGTTGCAGACCTGGGATGTGGTGATACAGAGCTCCTAAGGCTGCTAAAAATCTACCCATGTATTCAACGGCTTGTTGGAGTAGATATTGATAAGGAAAAATTACAGTCAAATGGGTAAGTCTTAGTGCTATGGTTTGGATATGGCAAAGTTTCATGTGCTGGAAGCTTGGTTCCTAGGGTGGTGGTGTTGAAGTGGAACAACCATTAACAAGTAGGGCCTAGTGGAACTCACTTAGGTCATGAGGGCTCCATTCTCATGAATGGATTGATGCCTATCTCCCCACCTCTAGGAAGTGGGCTATGTCTCATGATTAGATTAGTTCTGAGGATGGGTTTTGAGGCCATTCCTTGTACCTGGCCCCTTTATGCCACCATTTCCTTTTTTTATTTCTCCTATATTTATGTTAGATTTTTACAGATTGTTTTTTTGGGGCGGGGGTCAGTGCCGGGGATTGAACCCAGGGCCTTGTGCTTGCGAGGCAGGCACTCTACCAACTGAGCTACATCCCCAGCCCTTACATATTGTTTTGAGAATTTTTTCTTCTGAAGAACAGAAAGGTGAAAAATCACTCATCCAAAATGAACCAGAAGACCAAAAATATTAAGAAAGAGAACAATATCAAATACTCAAAATCCTGTTCCCTTTTTTTGGGGGGGGGGGTGTTACTGGGGAATGAACCCAGGGTGCTTTACTACTGAGCCATATCCCCAGCCCTTTTTATTTTGAGATAGGATCTTGCTAAGTTACTGAGGCTGACCTTGAATTTGGCATTCTCCTGCCTCAGCCTCAGAGACAAAGGGATTACAGTATATGCCACCATGCCTAGCCAAAATCTTGTTCTCATGGGCCAGTAATTGCCCACTATGAGAGAAGGTTGCCCTATGACCTAGTGTTTAGTACATCAGGATGAGGAAAATGGACTGAGTCAAACTTAGATTAATGTAGGTAGAAGATGATTATCTGAGGATTTGAGTTCTGTCTATGGGGAGAACTTTTTTTTAATAAGCTGCTAGGAATGGAACCCAGGGCAAACACTCTACCACTGAGCTACATCCCCAGATCAAGAGTTTCTAAATAGATCATGTTCAGAATGTTTCTTACTTATGTGACAATTCTTTTCCAGGCATCAGCTGTCTCCCTATTTGGGGGAGTTTGTAAAGCCCCGAGATCTGGATTTGACTGTTATTTTGTATCATGGCTCTGTTGTGGAGAGAGATTCTCGTTTGCTTGGATTTGACTTGATAACATGCATTGAATTGTAAGTTTTAAACTATTAACTCATTAAAAAAAAAAAAAGAAAGAAAGAAAGCCCGGCACGGTGGTGCTTGCCTGTAATCTCAGCCAGTTAAGAGCTTGAGGTAGGAAGATTACAAGTTCTAGGCCATCCTGGACAACTTAGTGACCCTGTCTCAAAATAAAAAAATAAAAGGGCTAGAAATGTAGTCCAGTGGTAAAGGGCCATTTAGTTCAATCCTTAGTATCAGAAAAAGAACTAGGTTCAGTAATACTGGTGTGTTGATTTTTTTTTTTTTTTGGTACTGGGGGTTGAACCCAGGGGCGCTTTACCACTGAGCTACATTCCCAGTTCTTTTTATTTCTTATTTTGAGACAGAGTCTTGCTTAGTTGCCCAGCCTGGCCTTAAATTTGTAATACTCCTACCTCACCCTTCTGAGCTTCTGGGATTATGGGTTTGTGCCACCATTCTGGCTCGTGTTTCAAATATTTAGGCCTTAATATTTGTAAAGAAAAATGTTCATCAGTTGGGAATATCTTTTTACTCTCATTTGGCATTTTACTTGGAAATTCCAAATGTGCATAAAAGTTCCAGAACCCACATACCTGTTATCTAGATTAAACTATGAACGTTTTACTCCTTTTGTTTGCACTTGTAACTTGTGTACTCTCCCCACCTATCCAGTTTTTGTGGAACTAATTAAGGGTAGGTTATACACATCATGGCCCTTTGCCCTTGATAAAAACTTAGTTTGTATTTCTAAGACGAGGGGTAATGTATAACTAATCTTTTCTTTTTCTTTTTTTTTTTTTTTTTTGGCACTAGGGATGGAACCCAGGGGCACTTTACCATTGAGCCACATCCCCAGCCCTTTTTATTTTTTATTTTGAGACAAGATCTTGCTAAACTGCTGAGGCTGGCCTTGAACTTGTGATCTTCCTGCCTCAGCCTTCTGAGCTGCTGGGATTACAGGCATGCACCATTGTGTCTGGCCCTGCCCTTTATTTCTGAAGAATATGTGTGAATTATTTTGTAAAAGAATGTCCCTCAGTCTGGGTTTATCTATTTCATTTGATTTAGGGTATCCTTTTTTTTTGAGGGGGTGGTGCTGGAGAGTGAACCTAGGGTTTTGTGCTAAACAAGTGCTCTACCATTGAGTACCACCCTCCCAACCTCAAGGTATGCATTTTTGGCAATACCCAGAAGTGATGTGTACTTGGTGATTTGTATCAGGGAGATTCAAACTCAAATAACATCTTTTTAGGGATATGATAGAGTCCCATAGAGCACAGCAAAGGACCTTGGTTAAGGGAGCACCACAGGTAGAGTTGTGTGTGGGGAAGGATTAGAATACGTGAATAATTGTTTCCTTTCTAGGTCATAGCACTATTGCATAGTCAAAGAATAGAGAAATCAATTTTTCAGATGGTCACTGCTTTTGCTAAACCAATTTGGAAAACATTAACAAGTGAAGCTGCATTAATCATCTTTCCCATTAACCATTTTAGAATAGAACATTTGGATTCAAATGATCTGGCCAGATTTCCCGAAGTAGTATTTGGGTACCTGTCTCCAGCCATGATTGTCATCAGCACACCAAACTCTGAATTCAACCCCCTATTTCCCACAGTGACCCTAAGAGATGCAGATCATAAATTTGAGTGGAACAGAATGGAGTTTCAGACGTGGTAAGTTCAGAAGGGTTTTTTTTTTTTTTTTTTTTTTTTTTTTTTTTAATCCTAATGGTTTTTAAAGTCCTAGGTGGTAAACCCTGATACCTATCTCTTCCCTAAATTTTTTCTTTTTTCCTTTGGTACTAGGGATTGAACCCAGGGATGCTTACCCACTGAGATACATCCCTAGCCCTTTTTATTTTTATTTTGAGACAGTCTCGCTGAGTTGCTTAGGACCTTGCTATTGCTGAGGCTGGCTTTGAATTTGTGGTCCTCCTGACTCAGCCTCCCAAAGTGCTGGAATTACAGGCTGCACAACTATGCCTGGCTCATCCATATTTTTGTGATAACTTGGAAATTGGCCCTATGTCACTGCCTTTGCTTTGTAGAAATCAAACAAATTGTTTGATGTGACATTGTGTGGTAATGTAGGGAGGAAAGTGTAACAAAGTATTTTGATTCATTATATTCATCTATGATACTATTTGAGTAGAATTTACTTAGCAATAGCTTTATGTTTAGTAAAATGATTTCTGTTATTTTGATTTCAGGGCTTTACAAGTGGCAAATCGTTATCATTACTCTGTGGAGTTTACTGGGGTAGGGGAACCACCAGCTGGAGCTGAACATGTTGGATATTGTACCCAAATAGGTGTCTTCCAGAAAAATAGTGGGAAGTCAACAGAATCGTGCTTTTCAGAGCAGCATGATCAACATGTTTATGAAACTGTGAGTATTTGTGAGGTAGCTATTAGGGAAGAAGTACATTGATGCAAGCTCAAGGCCAACCTCAGTATCTCAGACCCTCAGCAACTTCGTGAGACCCTATCTCAAAATAAACAGGACTGGAGATGTAGCTTAGTGGTAGAGTAGCCCTGGATTCAATCCTTAGTGCTCCCCCCAACACAATAAAAAAGGATGTTGAGCTTTGTTTTGGTAAGTATCCCTAAAGTAGATATAAATGTACATGATCTTATTTTTTCCTGGTACTGAGGATAGAATCCAGAGCCTTGCACATGCCAGGCAAGTGCTTTACCACTGAGTTATATCCCCAGCCCTTATGACCTTATTTTGAGGCTCACTCTAGAAAGATCCTTGAGGACTCTCGAATGCTAGTAGAGTTGGTCTAAGGCATCCTTTGGGCTTGTCTGGCTTCTTGGCCTTTCTCAAAGTATGTTACAGAGAACAATCTTCTGCTGAAGTCTTATTAGAATACTTCAAAAGCCTCATTTGTAATCTCTCAGGGTTATTAGCAGTAAAGAGAAAGCAGTAGCTCTCTCCAGTCAGGAGATGACATCAGAACTGAGCCTCCCTTGGCCTGGGTTTGTGGCTCAGTGGTAGAGTGCTCACCTAGCACGTGTGAGGCCTTGGGTTTGATCCTCAGCACCACATAAAAATAAAGGTATTGTGTCCACCTACAACTAAAAAAATACATATATTTTTTAAAAAAAAGAACTGAACCTCCATAGCTGTGTGTGATGGCACACACCTGTCATCCCAGCAATTTTGGAGGCTGAGGTAGGAGAACTGCAAAGTTGAAGCCAGCCCAGGGATCTTAGGGATACGCTATCTCAAAATCAAACATATAAGGGTATGAAGGGCTGGGAATGAAGCTCAGTGGTAGAGCATCCCTGGGTGTAATCCCCATTACTACACAAAACAAAACAAAAATTGCCTCTGGGTTGTGTGGCTCAGTGGTAGAGTTCTTGCCTTGACCTCCCAAAGAAACACATTTTTCACTTTAACTGAACCCTTTATTTTCCCTTTCTTTCTTTCTTTCTTTCTTTCTTTCTTTGTCTTTTTTTCTTTTCTTTTTTTTTTTTTTTTAAAGTTAGGGTCTTGTCCTGTCCAGCATGTCCTCAGTCTTCTCCTGCCTCCCAAGTAGTTGGGACTACAGGCATGTGCTACCATGACCAATTTGAACCATTTCTTTTACCTTTTCCTTGTAATACTAAGTAGAAGTATTGGGTTAGTACAAACTGGTAGGACCTGGCTGGGGGACAACTGGGCATTAGAATTGAAAGTAAACAAGAATAGTTAATGTCAGTGTGTAAGTTAGTTTGACCCCATTATAACTGAGTCATTTACAACGAGGATCTGACATGTGACAGTTACACTGATGGCTTTTTGAAAATTTTCCTACATTCCATCTTGTTTTCTCCTCTTCAGGTTTATAAGACCTCCTACCCGAGTTTACAGCAGGAGAAGATGCTCAAATTTGTATTGGTTGGGGAAGTGTTGATACTCGTGGAACGGCTGAGATTGAGACAGCAGCGAGTGCTGCGAGAACGGAAGGACTCAGGCACTAACCCAGACAACACTGACTCTTCAGGGGCCCCCCACGTAGTGTTGGGAGCAGTCTTCACAGAGGCTGAAGAAGCCAGGATAGAGAATTCTCCAAAACCCTTCTGTGAAGGAGACAAGTTTTTTGTACCCCTGCAAAGACTCCTTGCTTATCCCAAAGTGCACCGCTTACATGTGGACGAAGAGAGGATGAGATCACTCATTGCTGGCTCGGTGCAGCTTAGCATTGACGGTTCTGCGGTCGTGGACGACCTGTA
Organism: Glaucomys volans; assembly: GCA_020662805.1. NCBI lineage: Eukaryota > Metazoa > Chordata > Mammalia > Rodentia > Sciuridae > Glaucomys > Glaucomys volans. The sequence continues at coordinate 318,404 of JAJEJO010000802.1, read as the reverse complement.
TAAATCTTGGGATTATCGATTTGAAGATTATTGAGCCATCCACATTTCCTGAAGTTCAAGGACTCTGTGATAGTTGGGCTTGCTTAGAATTTAAACTTTGTATTGTCATAATTCAAGTAACATTTAAAAAGTTTTAACACAAGACATTCCAAAACTGGTGGACAGATGCCTGACATGTAGGCCAGATTGCTCTTTACCTGAGAAAGATTTTAGGGTTTAACTAAAAGCAGTGTGCTTTCCTTTATAAGTTGGAATTTTTCTTTGATGTGTTCTCAAGAATGAAGAAATTGGATATGGTAATGTACTAATTTTGAACTTACCCATATTTTGGTGTTAGAGCCATGTGTTGAAGTGTCATTAAAATATTTTAAAATGATCAGATACACTGTTTAAAACCTTTTGCCAGGGGTTATGTACTGCTTTAAAATCTTTCTAGGATTCTTTGGGCCAAATTCTTACCCATTATACTTAGCCTAAAATGTCATACAAAAAAAGAATTCAGATGCTTGAAGGGTACAGAAGTCTCTTTGTGATGTTACCACTTCCTAATGAGGAAGCAGTACTTTAAATGTATTTTCTGTCTGGGGCATAGGAATCCAGTGCTAAGTCAACTAGGTATGGCCACACCTCTGGGACCCCAGGGTGGTGGTATTGTGGTTTACTTAGCTACCTTAGGGACAGAAGTAGAGGTTTGATCTCGTGCTACTTACTTGTATTTTCCATACCAGCAGAAAGAGAATAGGGAGAAGTGGTGTGTCAGCTGCCTACTATGGTGTGCTGCAAGTTGGGCAAGACACTTCCTATTGACCAGAATGAAGTGTTATGGTCAGGAAGCTGGGGAGTGTATGTGGTCTGTGTTTTGGGAGGCCATGTGTGTAGTTGGTGTCTTCCAAGGAACAAGGGGAGAATGTACCCTGTGGCAAATGTGTATTTGTATCACACCTGGAATATCCTGACTACCCTGAGATGGGCCTTGTGGCAGTGCAGAGTTGGTCCCTGGGCAAGTCCTCCTGTGGGCAGTCCTCCTCAAGCTGAGCTTTGGAGGGTTAATCTGGAAAGGGAATTTGGTGAAAGTGGGGAGCAAAGAGGGATTCTGGAAAGGTCTTAACCACAAAACCACTGCTAAGCAACTGATTTCTCCTTAAATTTCATAAACTATAATTCCTACCTACTTCACCTATGTTCAGATGTGTACATGATTTAGAGGTTTGTCTCCTTCCCAACTGATCCCCATCTCCCTCTCTCTTTACCTTTCTCGGCTTCTGTGCAAGTTTCACCTTAGGACTCCCTTCTCTGCTCTGTTAGGGCCACATTTTCTAGCCAGGGTCAGTCCTTTCATCTTTCTCCAAATTGACTAATGTCCATCCAGAAACTGGAGGTACTGGGAATTGAACCCAGGGGTGCTTAACACTGAACCACATCCCCAACCCTTTTTATTTTTTATTGTTTTGAGACTAAGTTGTTTAGGGCCTTGCTAAATGGCTGAGGTTGGCTTCGAACTTGTAATCTTTCTGCCTAGCCTCTGGAATCACTGGGATTACAGGCACATGCCACCACATCCAATGCTTACCCAGAAAACTAAGTGCTCAGGACTGACATGGGGGCTGGAGCTACTTTTTCTCCTGGATGCCCCACTCTGTATCTCCTATACCTACATTCTCCCCCACCCCCAGGGCTTCACCCATGCCAGGTAAGCTCTCTCAAACTGAGCCACCTCCCTAGCCCAGACAGTTGTTCTAAACAAAGTCACACCTTTGCTATAAGGCGGCATGGAAATGGTGGTCTTTGTAAAGGGGAAGTAATTAGAGATTAAAATCACTACTGCTAGAAATGCAGAAAGCAACTGGCTGGGGTCCTAAGGGAATTTAACCCCATTAATGTGTAAAATGGGGTGGCAGGCTGGGCGCGGTGGCGCACACCCGTAATCCCAGCACCTGGGAGGCTGAGGCAGGAGGATCACGAGTTCAAAGCCAGCCTCAGCAACTTAGTGAGGCCCTAAGCAACTCAGTGAGATCCTGTCTCTAAATAAGAATACAAAATAGGGCTGGGGATGTGGCTCAGTGGTGGAGTGCCCCTGGGTTCACTCCCCAGTACCAAAAAAAACCAAAAAAACAAAAAAAACAAAAATGGGGTGGCAGTTCCACATCCAAGTTCTTGTAAAGACTATCAGCATAGTGCTTGGCTTGGGTTAAGTCTCATGGCAGTGAGTACTGCAGACCTAAAGAGTGGTGATGGGAATTGAACCCAGGGCCTTGTGCTTGCAAGGCAAGTACTCTGCCAACTGAGTTATGTCCCTAGCCCTGAGTGAGGATGATTTTTTGCAGTCCTGGGGACTGAGCCCAGGAATGCTTTACTACTGAGCTATATCCCAGCTTTTTTCCTTTTCTATTTTGAGACAGGGTCTCACTAGGCTGGGGAGGTGGGCTTCAAACTTGTGATCCTCCTGAGTCACTGTGATTAGAGGTGTGTGCCACCACACCTGGCAAGCATTATCACTCTTCAGGATGGTTTCTAAGACTAGATAGTCATACCCGCCAGGCTTAAACAAGCAGTGGCACCCCACATGAAAGTGTGGAGCCCCCTCTGCTCTCTATAGAGGGTGAGTCATGTATAGCTTGCAGCCTGTTTTGTCAGAAAGACACTTGAGTGGGGACCTACTGAATGAGGTCTCATTCAGTCTTTGCCCATGTTAAACCCGTCACCAGCTGTCCCTTCATTCCCCCTCAGAAGGCATTGAACTGCTTCTTCCTGCCCCATGATGAATGGTCTTTCCTGTCCTTCCTTAGTTCTGAGACTGCTGCCTCCATGCCCTAGGAATCAGAACAGGAATTCCTCGAGTTTGTTTCTTTTTTTAACCAGGCATTGAACTCAGAATCCAGGGGTACTCAACTACTGAGCTATATCCCCAGCTCTCTTTATTTTTTGAGACAGGATCTCACTGAGTTGCTTAGGGCCTTGCTAAGTTGCTGAGGATGGATTTGAACTTGAGTTTCTTGCCTCAGCCTCCTGAGCTGCTGGGATTACAGGTATGAACTACCATACCTGGTTCCTTGAGTTCTTAATGTCTTAATGCTAACTGCACATCTGGAATTTCACAATTATGCTTTGTTATAAGTGAGATTTTTAGGCCCTTATCTGGAGAAGTTTTTCCTTTTTGGGGGTGATGGGAATTGAACCCCAGTCCTTGCACAAGCTGAATACATGTTATGCCACTGATCTGCACTTGCAGCCAGAATTTATTTATTTCTCTCTCTCTCTCTCTCTCTCTCTCTCTCTCTCTCTCTCTCTCTCTCTCTTTCTTTCTTTCTTAGTGGGATGCTTCCTCCAGAAGGGATGGGTTTTATTTTATTTATTGTGATGCTAGGATCGAACTCGGGGCCTCGTGAATATATGGAAGCACTCCACCACTGACCTACATCCCCAGTCAGACGGTTTTTAATGCAATTTGCTTTTTTTGCCATTTGTTCTTGTTGGGGAACTTTTTCTTTTTTTCTTGGGGTGGGATTACTAGGGGTTGAACCCAGGAACACTTTACCACTGAGCTACCTCTCCAGCTCTTTTGTATTGCTAGTTGTGGGGGTGCTCACTAAGTTGCCCAGGCTGGCCTTGAACTTGTGATCCTCCTGCCTCAGTCTCTGGAGTTGGTGGGATTACAGGTGTGTACAACATACTTGGCTTTTTGGGGAACTTCTGATAATATATCATCCATTATATGTTGTATAAAGCATGTTCACTGTTGTCACAATCCTAGTGCTCAGCACTGGTTTTAGATAATGTCGTTGGAGAAGCTTCTGGTTGCAGGGGCTGTAGGAAAGGAAACACATTTTCTCTGAAGTCTAAGTTCTGGCTGAACTTTAAGATGTCTGGGACCTTGATGGAGAAGATAGTTGCTTTTATTTCCAGTCCCTCTTCAAATCAAGCAAGCAACCCTAAATACCTTTTTTTTTCCTTCCCCAGAACTAGGAATCAAATCCAGGGTATTGTGCATGTTAGGCAAGCACTCTACTGCACAACTCTAGCCCTCCAAATCCTACCAGTTAAGAACTGAAAAAATTTAGGGGATACTGGGGATTAACCCAGGGGTGCTTCACCACTGAGCTACATCCCCAGCCCTTTTTATTTTGAGACAGGGACTTGCTGTGTTGCTGAGACTGGCCTTGAATTTGCAATCCTCCTGCCTCAGCCTTCTGAGTCATTGGGATTACAGGCATGTACCACCACACCTGCCAAGAACTGAAAACTTAAAAGTAACCTTAAAACATATTACAAAAGTAAAAGACTAAGATAGTTCAGAATTATATAGAATTCATAATAAATTTTGTAACACCTTATGTGGCATTTTTACCTCCTTTGCTTTTTTTCCCCCTCTAGTACTGGGGATTAAACCCAAGGGTGCTCTACCACTGAGCCACATCCCTGGCCCTTTTGAAACAAGGTCTTGATTCAATAGCTAAGACTGGCCTAGAATTTGTGGTCCTCCTGCCTTAGCCTCAGTAATATATATACCTTATGTGTTTTTGTGTGTGTGTGTGTGTCTGTGTGTGTGTGTGTGTGTGTGAGGAGGGGAACAGTGCCACTGAGCTAGATCCCCAGCCCCTCCTTTTTTTTTTTCTTTTTTTGAGACAGGATCTCATTAAATTGCCCAGGTTGACCTAGAACTTGCAATACACCACCTCAGTCTCCCAAGTTGCTGGAATTACTGGTGTGTGCCACCATGCCTGGCTCAGCAATATACTTTATAAATGCATCTAGATGTACTCCATTCTTAATTACATGTGCTTTTATAAGACATTTACAGTAATGCATTAAAGTTCATGCTTTTAAAAAAAACCCAAATTGTTAGCTGAGTGGGGTGGTGCGTGTCTGTAATTCCAGGAACTCAGAAGGCCCAAGTAGGGGAATCACAAGTTTAAGGCCCGTCCCAGTAATTTATCAAGATACTGTCTCAAAAAAATAAAAAGGGCTGGAGATGTAGTTCAGTGGTAAAATGCTCCTGGGTTCAATCCCTTGTATGAATACATAAATAAATAACCCCCAGATTGTTCATAAGAATGCAAAGAGGGGCCAGGGATATAGCTCAGTTGGTAGAGTGCCTGCCTTGCAAGCACAGGGCCCTGGGTTCAATCCCCAGCACTGCAAAAAAAAAAAAAAAAAAAAAAGAATGCAAAGAAATGTCTCTCCACATTTATCCCCTCCTTCACCCCACCACCCTCCCCTAGAGACAATGATCAAACATTTCTTGTTTTTTCCCAGTTCCAGTTTTGCAAGAACTGGTGATCCTTTTGGGGACAGGTGGTTCCTTTTTTCTGTAGGGTAATGACTTGGTTGGGCCACACAGTGTATAAGGCAGAGGCACCAAACAATTAAACTGCCCTGTATGAAAATGAAGAATGTGGTTTGGTAGGAGGCAGAATTTTATCTGCAGATTTTTCTTTCATAGAAAGTTCCCATCACTGCCAGCACACCAACACCCTCAGATTAAATGTGAAATGCGTGTTACCAGGTTTTGCCTCCAACTTCTATTTCCAAAGGTCTGGGCAGTTCCAAAACTGTTAGCTCTCCACTATTATAACAAGATACCTGGAATAGTTTGAAGTTTTATTTAGGCTTAGTTTGGGAGGTTGCAGTCCATGATTGGTTGGACTGTTGCTTTGGCTCTGTGGCAAGGCAGCACACTATGATAGGACCACACAGAGGAACAAAGCCACTCACTTCATGGCCAGGAAGTGAGACAGGGCCACCCCTTCAAAGGCATGCTCCAAATAACCTGAAGACCTTTCACTAAGCCTCACCACTTCCCAATAGCACCACTCTGGGAAACCAGCCTTTAAAACATGGGCCTCTGGGGACAGTAAGGATCCAAACCATAGCAAAAACTCAGGTTTTCTGTGAATTCCCGCAGCTTAAGTCTTCACAGTACTCCCTGCATTCAAGTTCAGTTTCCATACCACTGAGATCTGAAACTCTGCCCCTCCAACATTTTCACAAGACTCCCCATATGTACCTTCCCCCTTTCCCCACACAGCCAGCTCACATCTTCCCTAGCTTCTCTCACTCCTCCTGGCCCATTTCCCTTCTCTCTGCTCCAATTTCTAACCTTTCCTTCTACAGCATACCTAGTAAGCAGTTTAGCTTCTTACAAATGTTCATTAGCCCTCAGTTCTGTTAGTAACTATCAAGGAATAATTTCAGATGAAGGCAATTTCCTTCATTGGCATTTTGGTGCCAACAAAAAGGAAAAGTCATCACACCTGGTCCTGTGGAAATTGTGTTAAGCAGTTAAGTGGTTAGAAGTCAGGGACTGAGCACCATTTACAGTGGCAATGTGGAATAATGGGTTTTTTTGGGGGGGGGGTTTGTGTGATATTGGGAATTGAATCCAGGGCCACTGAGCTATCTCCCTAGCCCTTTTTATTTTGAGACAGGCTTGCCCAGGCTGGCCTCGGACTTAAAATTCTCCTGTCCCAGCCTCCCAAATTGCTGGGATTACAGATGTGCACCATCACGCCAAGCACAATGTAGGTGGAATCTTTTTTTTTTTTTGTACCAGGGATTGAACCCAGGGCCATTTAGCCACTGAGCCACATCCCCACCCCTTTTTATTTTTTTGAGACAAGTTCTCCCTCAATTGCTTAGGGCCTCACTAAATTGCTTAGTCTGGTTTTGAACTTGCAATACTTCTGCCTCAGCCTCCTGAGTCACTAGGATTACAGGTGTGTGCCACCATGCCTGATGCAGGTGGAATCTTTCAAAGACTTTAAGAACAACAGATTTCTGCCTTGTGGTGGATGCTAAGTGTTAACTACAATAACATCTTTGGAGATATCCAGAAAAAGGGGACATTTGGGAATATTGGTGAGGTCTAATAAACAGGCTGGTAGGAGCTGGAAGTTATAGAAATTTGTACAGTGAATGTTAAATAGTTTTGAAGATGGCATGTCAGCTACCTTTGTTTTCTCCTGAAAATGAATACTTTAAGCCCTGTTAATGATCTTGCCAAATTGTATATAACTCTGCCTACATCCCTTTTGCCTCCTCTGCTGTAATCTTATTTCTACCTATTTCACTTCATCCTACATGCTTTGACTTTGGTTAGAACTAGTCAAATCAAGCTGTGGACTTCTTATTGCCTTTCTCAGAAACACTGCTACTGCTTCCGCACCTCATCCTTGACCATAGGACCACTGACTTTCATTGAATGTGTTTTTCTGCTGCCATGTCTGTGTCGAATCCTCTGTCTGCATGCACTTAGTCATGCTGCTCTTCTAGTTCTTTCTGGTTAAATTGTCATAGAAATGCAATTCCAGAATCTTTCTTTAACCCCACACCAAAGAAAAAAATTAAAATACACACCCTGTGTACATGCATGAACGCACAGATGGTGTGACTCTACTTTGTGTACCACCAGTGAAACAATAGCTGTACTCCATTTGTGTTCAATGAATCAATAAGTAAATAAAAAAAATAAAAAAAATAAAGTACACAATGCTGTAAAACCCTTTCTTCAATTATTTAAAATTATTACTAAAAAACCCCCACAAAAATGTTTTTTCTTTTTTTAAACCATGAAACTTTTTTTTAACTTGAAACTTGTTAGATTTACATGTAAGATACATAAAATCCCTTAGAACAGAAAACTATTACTTTTCATTTTATATGCATTAGTTCTCTCATTTTGGAAAACATTTAAAAATATTTTCCATTTCATCTTCAATTTTGTTTAGTACTACTTTTGTAGTCTGGCTTAACATCCAATGATTATTGCATCAAGACAATGAAATATTTCAAAACAACCCTTTCCTTTTTGTAAAACAGATTTCTGGAAAAATAACTCATGATTTCTTTTTGTTGTGTCACTTCTAATTTTCATTATTGGAAACTTTCTAATTGCCCTTTTCCCTCCCAGTACTGGGGATTAAACCCACTGCCTCCCACATGCTAGGCAGTCTACCACTAAACTACATCCCCAACCCTTTTTATATTTTATTTAAAGACAGAGTCTTGCTGAGTTGCTTAGTGCCTCACTAAAGTTGCTGAAGGCTGGCTTTGAACCCACGATCCTCCTGCCTCAGCCTCCTATAAACCACTGGGATTACAGGCATGTGCCACCACGCTGGTTAATTTTTTTTTAAATTATTTTTTGAAGTTGTAGGTGAACAGCATGTCTTTATTTGTTTATTTTTATGTGGTGCTAAGGATCCAACCCTGTGCCTCACACAGGCTAGGCAAGTGCTCTGTCACTAAGCTACAGCCCCAGCCCCGCTAATTGTTTTTTAATGTTTACAAATCTATTATTTTAAAATTTTATCCAGAAAAATTAATCTATAATTATGTATAAAAACCTGAAACTTATTAAAGTAATAAAGCCTTGTGTTAAAACTTATTTGGAGAGGCTTGGGTTGTGGCTCAGTGGTAGAGCACTTGCCTAGCATGTGTGAGGCACTGGGTTTGAGTCTCAGCACCACATATAAATAAATGAATGAAGGTTCATCGACAACTAAAAAAATTAAAAAAAAAATCTTACTTGGATATTTGTGACAAGTAAAACAAACGTCAGAGTTCAAAAGGAATTGGCTTGACCCCACCCACCTCCCAAAATAGATTTGCTTTGGTAAAGAGATTTCTTGCTATAAGAACAACTTCTATTAGACACTGTTGTTATCTATAAAAATCTTAACTGAGTGGAGAATTGCACACCAGTCAAATGAAGTTTTGTGAAATACTAATACGTTTTAGGAAAAGAAGTAAAATTATAAACAAAAAAAATCTAGAAAAAAGTCCATAAGCAATTTACATTTAGGCAATTTATCCATGGAAGCTGCTATTTGTATTTATGAAATTGGGCAAAATGTTGGCAGTCCTTGTTTTCTTTTGTTGGTTTGTCTTATGCAGGCAAAGATGGTTGAGGCAAAGTAGAATCTTACCCTCATTGTGCATGGGAATCATTTGGGAAGTTTTTAAAAAATGCCCAAACTCAGACATTTTACTCTGCTGTTGCCTCCATCTAACTTAACTGGTCTGGCATGGGGCCCAGAATCATATTTATTTTTTTTTAATTTTTTTACTTGTAGATGGACATAATATCTTTATTTTATTTACTTATTTTTATGTGGTGGTGAGGATCTCACTCAGTGCCTCATATGTGGGAGGCAAGCGCTCTACTACTGAGCTACAACCCCAGCCCCATACTTATTTTTTTAACTTTTATTTTTACAGACTGTATTTTGATTCATTGTACACAAATGGGGTACAACTTTTCATTTCTATGGTTCCTTTGATTTTAAATTTCATGGAGTATATGTCAAAGAGAAGTCACAGATCACTTGGGAAAAGAATACCTGCATCACTGACATTCAGTGCCAGGAGGTGGCACACTTTTCCTAAAGAAACTGCATACACTTGCCATCTAAGATGTCAACAAAAGCCAAAAAACTCATAGGCATGCCCACTTGAGGAGTTATCTCAGGCTAGACGAATTTACCTGCAGAGCAGTGGGGGTCTAAACCCATCCATACAGGAACGTCTCTGGCATCTTCTTTCACATGGGGTTCACATGGGATAGAAATCTCTGACCCAGGGAATATCTAAATTTGAGCCTTTCCTATTTGTTCCCTAATTTTGGGGTTGTATGTCATATAACATAGATGGATGAACTCCATTCATGATATCCTATTATACACTAGAAGGACAGATTTTATTAAGTGCTGCTACTAGATAAATGATACCTAGGGACAGAAAGGGAAGAGGTGGAAATAGGTGAAAGAGAAAAGTAAGGAGGGATAGAGAGAGAAGGGGAAAACCACTAGGTGTTGAGGTACGGTGGTTTAAGTCATAACAAGGAGATGGTCTAGGAAGCCCATGCTAGAGATGTGGACAAGGATGTCTAAGGGCAGATTAGAGGACCTACCAGGTTCTGCTGTGATCTCTTACAAAGTTACCCTGGGCAGTCCTGTATGGGGAGGGGTTTGGAAGGTCTTCCCTAGTGCCCACACCCTATCACCTTCTGCCAATAAGCATGGTGCTTTCTCCTTAGTCATACAACTTTTCATAATCTGGCTATCCACAGAAGAGCACCAATCTGTAATTAAAGGGAAGAAAAGCCTGTTCAAGGTATAGGTGACACCAAATCTCATCTGTTAAGTGTTGATTTTAAATTCTATTAGTGGTACACTCAATAACCATTTGTATGCCCAACATGAGAATCACTATATGCATGTAGAGGCCACAAAAAAGTTCTTTTTTTTTTTTTTTTTTTTTTTTTTTTGTGGTGCTGGGAATTGAACCCAGGGCCTTGTGTTTGCAAGGCAAGCACTCTACCAACTGAGCTATATCCCCAGCCTCCCAAAAGCTATTTTTGGTTTGATAAAATACTGAGTGAGCTTGGCACAGTGGCACATGCCTGTAATCCCAGTGACTTGGGAGGCTTAGGCAGGAGAATTGAAAGTTTGAAGCCAGCCTTGGCAACTCAGACTCTGTCTAAAAAAATAAAAAGGGCTAGGGATGTAGCTCAGTGGTAGAATACTTGTGTTCAATCCCCAGTACCAAAACAATAAGACAAACGCCTTGTGCCTAGTAAGTGGAATGGTTTTTTTTCTTTTAAAATTTATTTTCAAATTTCATCATACTCTTAACTCATGCTCTTCATCACAACCTGACAGAGTCAGTTGTATTATCTCCATCTTAGATGAGGACACAGGCTCAGAAGGTAGTTTGCATTCAGACTCAGGTGTGTCTCACACCAAAGCCCATGCCACTGCATGGTCTGCCCCAGGGTTCAGAGAGATGCCTCCACTGGAGGTATTCAAGTCAGATACTCCATAGTCAGAAAAGTTGGATTTCTATTGTTTTCTTACTTTGGCACAGTTTTATGACAGAATCTTAATTTTAAAATAGAAAGAACATCTAAACTTTTATTATATTTTATATATATTTTATTGAACATGTATGAGATTCAACTTTACAAACACTTTACAAGTAAATTTTTTTTGTTAAAAAAAGAAACATTTCCTGGATTATCATAATACAGTTTGAAACAAGGAAATATAATATATAAATATGAAGGTCATTCTCCAAGTATTAGAATACTGATGGAATCACTTCAACAACTGTTTTTTTTTTGGTGGTGTTGGGGATTGAACCCATGGCCTTGTGCATACTAGGTAAGTGCTCTAACACTGAGCCAGTCAGTCCCCTGCCACCAATAGCATTTTTCATAAACATTTGCGTGATTACCCACAACCTGTATTAACTTTCAAAGGATCAAACAGACACGAGAGGAAGATAATCCCCAAATAATATCTATTTCCAAAAAACAATAAAATTTGTATACACTCTAAATGTCTTCCCTTATGTGGGATTTGGTCAATGAATATCAGCAAGAGAACTTTCTATTATATACATAAACATGAACATTTGAAAATGCAGAATAGATTGTCTGTAAATATTTTACCAGCTTTGTCACATGGGGAGACCAATCACATGACCATTTAAAATACACTATGTATACATTATCTTACGAAAATCACATATTAAAGGGAACAAGGCCTTTATTTCCAGGGCAGTCTTAAAATAGGCTTAATGCAGGAATATTTTACCCTTTATATTTTATAATATCTCAGCTATTAACATTATGCATAGTACCTAAGCCAACATATGAATAGCGGCTTATCATTTCAACTACTGTACTTGATTATATTCACATTATGTACCATCTAAGAAATGACCAAGCATAATTTCAGACCTGCCCAAATTAAAGCCTTGTTAAGAGAACAGAATGCAACCCCATCATATGAGCCCAGTCTGTCTCTCAGAGATTTGTTATAGATACTGTAAGCCTAATACTTCAGAGCACTTCAGAGCATTGAAATATTGTATAGCTTGCAAAGCAGCTTAGTTAGCATGGAAACCTGAAAGTCTAAAATTACTCTGGGATCTTTAAGTTATTAAAACTCATTGCTGCCTGAATTTGAATATATTTTGAATGGAGGCCAGTTGAAGATTATATTTTCTTTGTGGCAACAAAAGAGCTAAGTGGTCAACCTTTGTGGTTCTGTTTTCTTCAAAACAGAAGAATCTAATTTGGATATTATTCTGATAGTTTTATGCTGGAATAGGGAGGTGGAGTTTAGGATTATTGGTCAAGACTTTTCAGATCATAAATACTAATCCAAACTAGTTGTTTATATACAGAAGCCTTCAAAACCACTACAAAGAGGAGTCAACCATTAAAGTGTAAACTGATGGCCCAGGGCCTTCTCTGCCCTGTGCTACCTTTCCTTCATATCCTGTCTGTCTCAGTTACCAGCTCAAGTCACAGGGTCTTCTAACTGGCCTATGCATGCTTCCCAACAAAGTATTTAAGACTCTTATTAGTTATCTCATGACAAACATGTAGTTTTAAAATGCCATTAGTCTTTTTTCTCTAGGACAGAATTAGAAAAAGTGTTACATATTTGCAAATTCTCTAACATTGGGCTATTTGAAATTTGACTTTAATATTTAAAAATTTATTAAGAATCTACTTTTCAAAATCTATTTTCTTAAAATAGAACCCAAAATTTCAAAGTCCAATGATCTCAACTTAAAAAGTGGATTATATAAATCTCTCTCTATATGTAGACCCTCTGCCCCCTCCAGTACTGGGGATTGAACCCAGGGTCTTACAAATATTGTACCATTAAACCACTGAGCTACATCCTCAACCCAGGACTTTTATTTAATAAGCAGCTTTTTTTCAATAGCTACATGGTTAAGAGATTAACAATACATGTTTTAGGGAAAGAAAAACTATAGCAGTAAGGAAGGCACTTAACTCTTAACAACCCTTAATAAATATTCTGATAGGCTGTAGTGAAATTTGAATGCAAAGTATTCTAAAGGAATATGAGAATAAAATGAATTCAGACTTTCACTGACTGCAGATATCATGGTCATTAAGTATTTTTTTCCTTTTTAACTAATGTTTCTGCTTATTTTTTTTTTTGTTGTTTACTATTTTATAAATCAAGATGGGTCTGGTGGCTGCTAAAATTATAACTGCGTGATTTTCATGCTTTTAAAATCTCTTCACATTTTGTTTTTCAAAAAAGCATTCTGTACCATTTTAAATATCAAAAACTATTCTTGAATAAAGACATAGGGCCAGGGGCAGCCAGGAATAGTAAGACAGGGGCACTGCCCTGACTAAAGCACCTTTTACACGTCTAATGAGTATCCTCACTGAACCATGCTTATAATCTAGTTTTATCATTTTTAAAACTGCAAAATCATCTGCAGAAATGCCAATAAAAATATAGCCTAGAAACAATATTTTCAAAATAGAAAAATATGTTTTAAAAATGTCATAATAAATATCTCTTAAAACAATATCTTCTATCTTCCTATCTCTAAAACTTTGCTTCTTTCCATAATATGTAATGAATGGATCAGTTCACCTAAAGATAGATAACAAGTCTTTATCCCCCCACCCCCTTTTTTTTTGCTTAGTTTCATAGTCACTGTTGCTTTGGATTTTTCTTTTTTCTTTCCACATTTTAAAAAACCAGTGCATTGTAGTTTACAGTAGTGAAGTCTTTTTTAAAAAATATTTTTTGGTTGTAGATGGATACAATATCTTTATTTATTATTTTTATGTGGTGCTGAGGATAGAACCCAGTGCCTTGCATGTGCGAGGCAAGAGCTCTACCACTGAGCTAGACCCCCAGCCCAACAGTGGAGTCTTTACTTCATAATAAAACATTTTCCTTGTTTGGACTAAGAAAACTAACCAAGCATGATTTTACTAAAATGTTCAGGTCAATGTTTTTTCTTCAAAATATAGGTATTTTATTTTTTGGTACTGGGGATTGAATCCAGGGGTGCTTAACCACTGAGATACATCCCCAGCTTTTTTTATTTTTTGAGACAAGGTCTCTCTAAGTTGCTTAGGACCTCACTAAATTGCTGAGGTTCCCCTTGAACTTGGGATCCTCCTGCTTCAGTCTCCCAAGCTGCTGGGATTATAGACCAGAACATGGCCTTCAAAATATATCCTAAAAAAATAAAAAGCATATGTGACTCAGAAAACCTTCTCAACATTCAAAATATTCTAAAAAATTTCAGAAGTCAAAATATTTTTTAAAATTTCAGAATCTATTTGTAAAAATATTGTGGGATACCCAATCCTTGAAATATTAAAAAAAAAAAGAAAGAAAGAAAGAAAAAAATAGTCCTAACACAAATTTTTCCATTTTTTTCACAAATCTTTAAATTTGGATATTTTGCCAACATGAAAAAACCTAGACCCCTTCTATTCTGACATTCTTTCTTGAACATGATTTTGAAAGTAAGGACTGGGACATCAATAGTTTTACAGTATCTATTTTTCTTCAGTGACTGAGTTTTTATTTGATTCCAAGAAAGTTTTGATCTTTCCACATGGAGACTGTCATGTAAGACCAAAAAAACCTCTAAGGTTTATCTGCTGTGCTATGAAACTGAATGTAGACCAGATATTCATATTTTAAAAGCCAAATTTGATATATATTACAGTCTACTCTTGCCTCTAAACAATTAATTTCTGATATAATAATAAGAAAACATAATATCTGATCACAGGGAGTTAAAATGGAAAACCATCAACCCTTCAGCTCAGTAATGTTAAATAGCTATTCCTGGTTTTCTATCCATTACCATGTCAGAGTACATTTCAGCTTCAGACAAGCCTGAATTTACATAGAGAAGGATGCTCTGTTTCAGATTATATCACAATTTTCCTTGTGTTCTAAATTTTGACTGTTGAAACCAGCAGGTCTTAATTCAGTGAATTAAAACAGTTCTGTTAGGGTGCCTATGGTGGCCTAACACATTGAATACTAAGCTTATTTTAAATCTTCATATATAGTGCTAGTGGGGATTCTGCAGCTCATCTAATGTTCATGACAACAATACATACCACATAATAACAGCATCACATCCATTCACCTACCTCAGACTTAAACACTTGTCATTTGATTTATGACTGATACATTTATAATAATTTTTAAGCATTTTATATGTTATTGTAGTAAAACATTTCCCCAAAGCATGAACACCCACACTTTATATCAATCACTGCATCAGAAGGAGTTAATAAATAGTATAATACCTTAGATAGTATAATATGGAAGATTTCCTTCAGAGGACTTAATAACTATCTTGACAAAATTTATAGGGGTTAAATTTAAATTATATTCACTTATATCTTAAATGTAAAATTAAAATAAAAAACATACAGCCCAATCTATTGAGCACCTATATCACAGATTTTACTCTTGAATACTAAAATTATACTCAGACGTGTCTAGTGCTATTTTCCTATTGGAGAGTTTTGAAAGAAAGAGCAGTTTTTCACTGTCATGTGCAGTGGCCACAGGAGCAGTGCACCCACAAGGCACACTGGCACTGCCTTGAGAATACCATTCAGATGTTCCCTCTCACTGGGTGGGGAAGGTGGTGGTTTTGGAGATGAAATCAACGTTGGCTTTCTTCTTGACAGGTGAGGTTCAGAGGTTTCTTTTCTCTCAGGTGCTTGTCTAAAGTGCCTCCATACATCAACTGCCCACACTTTAAATCCACAGGGAAGCTTCAGATCTCCAGCTTGACTGCTAGCGTTTGATCACAACTTGTTCATAAGCTCCAGACCCCACCCTAAAACGGCAGGGGGAATAAAACCTTCAAACTGTTGAGCTGAAGTGTTTGAAATCGAGAGAGCAAGCACAGAACAGTTTTCTACTAGATTTCATTTCTACCAGGTTTAAAGGTATCACAAATAGAAAATACTTGAAATGTTAAATGTTTATAATTAATACATTGGGTTAATCTAGGCCTGATCCTCCTACTTAATTCCACAATAGCCTAGTAACACTTTACAGTTCTTGACCCTATCAACAAATTGCCACAAGGAATATTCTCTTAAACATGTTATACAAATGCTAAACATATATACAAATGCTAAAAGTCAGTCTTACCCAGGAGTAAATGTGACCTCAGCAGTGCATCAAGCCTTGTACTCTTGCACTTTAATGATGACAGTCTAGTAGACATAGTAGTGTGGTATTTTATTGAGACCAAGTCTCACTATGTCATTGAACTTCTGGGCTCAAGCAGTCCTCCTGCCTCAGTCTCCTGAGTAGCTGGGAGTACAGGCACATGCCCCAGCACTGGCTAAAGAATTCTTTTAGTTAATACATAAATGTGTTTTTTTCTTTGACAGATCTGGGGAGTGAACACAGGGCTTCATTTTTACTCAACAAGTACCAGACCAATCAGCTACATGTTCCCAAGTCATTTAAAATTTTGATTTTTGATACAGAGTCTTGTTAAGTTGCTAAATTGGCCTTAAACTTGTGATGCTTCTGCTTCAGTCTGTCAAACAGCTGGGATTTTAGGTGTGCATCATGGCACCGGATCCTTAACGGCATTTTAAGAGGAAATTCTAAAAGATGGCAGTAAGTTAGTGGTTATCAGTATACCATGAACTGAGTTGGACTTCTAAGCTGACTGCTGAGTGTTCTTACAGATTCACTGCACAGCCAGGCGCGGTGGTATGTGCCTGTAATCCCAGCAGCTCCAGAGACTAAGGCAGGAGGATCACAAGTTCAAAGCCAGCCTCAGCAAAAGCGAGGTGCTAAGCAATTCAGTGAAACCCTGTCTCTAAATAAAATACAAAATAGGGCTGGGGATGTGGCTCAGTGGTTGAGTGTCCCTGAAGTTCAAACCCAGTACCACCCCCAATCCCAAAAAAGTAAAATATTGCACAGAAGAAATGGGACCATCCTCAACAAAGTACCGGTGAACACACATTCATAGGCACAAATAATGAGAATTTGTGGGCTGGGTCTCTAGCTCAGTGGTAGAGTGCTTGCCGAGCATGTGTGAAGCCCTGGTTCAATCCCCAGCTTTGTTTAAAGAGCAAACAAAAAATCTCACAGGCTACAGATAATCGTAATTTGAAGGAACCTTGGTGGCTTTGAGATGTCCTTTTAAGTATGCTCTGCTCTGGTCATAATGAAATAATAGGAACCAAACTTTCTTTCCTGCCTTGAGTAATTATAAATTCAACAGAACATACAAAATGACAGTTTACACACACTGGATAATAGGCAGTGCAAGACTGTTGTCCCAAGAAAAGGGAAATCAATGAGGAAAGTCCTACAATGGCTCCAGCTTGCTGCCTGAAGCAGTTTGCTTCAGGATCTCCCCAGCCTGCAGGGAGGGAGGAACTAACAATTTGGTAGTCTAAGTAGAGGAGCAGGGCTCAGAAGAGCTGGGGGCTAGAATGTGAAGGTCAGAATACCAGAAGGAAGCGGGGACAGAGAATTTTCAGATTTAATGAAAACTATAAACCCAGAGATCCAAGAAGCTCAATCTCAGACAGAATAGATACAGAGAGAAACACACTAAGGCACATCATAATCAAACTGTTAAAAACATGATAAAAAGAGGAAATCTTAAAAGCAGAGATAAAAGACAACATACAGAGGAATAAAAATGAAATGAAAGCAGACTTCTTTTTAGAAAATATTAAACATCACTAAAGATGAGCAAGCAGGTGCCCACAGGACCCTGTAAGAAACCCTGTACGGGCAAGCAGTATCCACAGATACTGTGGATATAGGTCACTGCCAATAGCCTCACCAAATCTCTAAGGCTTGTTGCTGTGTTCTCTCCATTCTTTTCTGTCCCTAGGTAAATGATTCTAGTTTCATCTGTGCCACCATAGTTATCTCACAGAACAGATCTAATGCTGACATGTTAACTTCTCTATCTATTGAGAGCCTATGTGTATAAGCAGCATGCTGGGCACTTCAAATAGCTTAATCTCCAGAATTAACTCCGCAATAGTCAGTCAATTAGTGTATATAAAGTGCTTGAATGTTATTGCATGCCAGATATTGTTATAAGCATGTACATATCTTACCTCATTTATTTTAAACCTTATTATTCTTATGAGACAGTCTCCATTAACAGCATTTTATGGTGAGGAAATTGAGGTAAAAAGAAATAACTTATCAAAGACACAGCTAACAAGTGATGAAGCTTGGTACTAAACTAAGCAGCTCAACTCCTGAGACCGTGCTGTCAACCATACTGATGTAGTGCTTTCTGTTAGCAAGTGAGAGATGTGGTTAGCCAAGATCATACCTAAGCTGGGTCACAGTGGCTAAACCAGGAATGAAACTCATGTTTGTCTGCCTCTGTGGCCCATTCTCTTTTCACTATTGACACATTCTCTGATGTTCTCTGGCATGTCATATGAATTATTTACTTTGACTCCTAATGAACACTTCAGGCTTTCATGTACTGGATGATTGTTCTATTTTTTTCCATGTTTTCATTATTAGCAGTGCTGGGGATCAAACCCAGAGCCTTGTACATGCTAGGCAAGTGGTCTACTACTGAGCACAATCCCTGGCCCCAGGTAATTATTTTAGCATTCATACGAAAAGGAGGTGGGAACCAGAATTGGCTTCTTTACTAAATAAATGTCTTCATATCCTAGGTTCTAGATGATCTCTCAACCAAAATTAATCTTTCTTTTCTCTGAATAACAACAATACTAATAGCACATATTGAAAGTATTCTATGTATCTTTCTTTGCTCTGACAAAATTAAAGTCACTTTTTCTAAAATGACATTCTGATAGATTGTTTCACCAGTGGCTCCCCACCGTATATGTGAGGAAGGATAAACTCATGTCAACTGAGGCCCGTTACAACTGGGCTCAAAGATACTTGTCAACCTTATGTCCCCAAATTTCCTTTCGCATGCCCCATTTTGGGAAGAACCTGTTTATTGGCAATTCTCTAACTCGGTCATATTATTTATAAGCTGGTAAGGTCAAAGTGGTTAAGTGTGATCGGCATTAGATTCAAAGAGACATGAGTCTTGAGTCTTGGTTTCACCACTTAACTAGTTTATGGCCTTAGACAAATGGTTTCTACTTCTTTTTATCTTTGTCTCCTTATTTTATTTTACTTTTTTGTAAGGGGATTGAACCCAGTGACATTCTACTACTGAACACAAACAGTCCTTTAAATTTTGAGATAGGGTCTTGCTAAGTTACGGAGGCTGGTCTTGAACTTCAGTCCTTTTTTGTTGTGGTGGTGCTGGTGATTGAACCCCAAACTGGGCAAGCAATGAGCTACATTGCTAACCCTCTTCTTTTTCAATTTTATTTTGAGACAGAGTCTCACTAAGTTACCCAGGTTGACCTTGAATTTGCAATCCTCCTGCCTCAGCCTCCCAGGCAGCTATGATTACAGTTGTGCATCTATTTCAATGTTTTAAATAACTAATTAAAGTGTGTTGTGAGCGCTGAAAGAGATACTATAAGAAATGAATACAATACATATATGTGCTTATGCCTGGCATATAACTAATAAATGCTCAATTTTACCTATAATAATTATTATATAATTATAATACCTATGAATTCACTTTATTTGCTCCTATTACCAGGAATATCTGTCTTCCCTGAATTTGCCTGATAAACCTCCACTTATATTTATTCTCCCAAAGACCCTCTTCAAGTGTCAGCTCTTCCAGGGAGTTTCTCCACCTGAGTCCGTCCCTTTGCTGTTCTCAGAGTTCCCTATACTATTTCTAGTTTGTCTATCTCACCTGATATAAAGGGGGAGATGGTAAATATGTTAGTCTTTGTGGGCCACATGGTCTCTACTGTACTGTGCAATTCTGTTGTTACAGCATCAAAGCAGTCACTGATAGTATATATGTAACCAGGTATGGTTCCAGTTGAGCTGCTGTAAACATTAGTCACATTCCCCTATCTACAGGTGGACTGGGAAATTTAAGCTTCCGTATTCGGAAGTAAAGGAGTCACAGCAAGGAAGCAATCAAGAACATGAAGAGAGAGCCTACAGAATGAGAGAAGATCTTTGCCACCTGCATCTAGATAGAACATTAATCTCCAGACTATATAAAGAACTCAAAAAACTTAACACCAAAAACACAAATAACCTGATCAACAAATGGGCAAAGGAACTGAACATGAACTTCACTGAAGAAGAAATACAATTGGTCAACATATACATGAAAAAAAATGTTCAACATCTCTAGCAATTAAAGAAATGCAAATTAAAACTACACTGAGATTTCATCTCATTCCTGTTGGAATGTCAATTATCAAGAACATAAGTAACAATGAATGTTGGCAAAGATGTGGGGAAAAGGGTACACTCATATGTTGCTGGTGGGACTGGAAATTCGTGCAACCACTATGGAAAGCAGTATGGAGATTTCTCAGAAAACCTGGAATAGAACCACTATTTGACCCAGCTATCCTACTCCTTGGCATATTCCCAAAGGACTTAAAATCAGGATACTATAGTGACACAGCCACATCAATGTTTACAGCAGCTCAATTCACAATAGCTAAACTATGGAACCAACCTAGGTGCCCTTCAGCAGATGAATGGATAAGAAAATATGGCACATATACACACAATGGAATATTAGCCACAAAGAATGAAATTATGGCATTTGCAGGTAAATGGATGGAACTGGAGACTATCATGCTAAGTGAAAGAAGTCAATCCCCCAAATCCAAAGGCCAAATGTTCTCTCTGATATACAGATGCTGACCCACAATAGGCAGGGGAGTGGGAGGAGGAGAAGTTCTTGTTTGGACAGGGGCTGTGGGGGAAAGGAAGGGAGAATGGGAATGGGAAAGACAGCAGAATGAATTGGACATATCTTTCCTATGTTCATATATGAAAACACAACTAATGTAACTCCACATCATGTACAACCACAAGAATGGCAAGTTATACTCCATGTATATATAATATGTCAAAATACATTCTACTGTCATGTATAACTAAAAAGAACATATTTAAATAGAAGATAGGCCACTGACTGGAAATATGGTTATACTTTGCTCTATCTAAAATATTTGACCAAAAGCTGGGCACGGTGGCACACACCTGTAAACCCAGTTACTCAGGAGGCTGAGGTAGAAGAATTGTCAAATTCTACGTCATTTAGTAAGACACTGTCTCGAGATAAAAAATAAAAAAGATGGCAGGCTGGGGGTATAGCTCAGTGGTATAGGGCTTGCATAGTATGTGCTAGGCTCTGGATTTGATCCCCAGCACTGCAGAAAGAGAGAGAAAGAGAAAGGACTCAGGATGTAGCTCAGTGGTAATGCACCCAAGTTCAATCTCCAGTACAGGAAAACCAAACCAAAACAAAAATAAAATATTAGTCTAAGATTCTTTGCTAAACAATTTTTTATATTACAACTTATCCAGTGCTCTACTAGCCCTTTACTAATATACTCTAAAAATACATTTAAGGAAATTACCAAACTTATAAAATATAATGTCAAACACATCCTGAATAAGGAAAAGTGAGAGCTACACCAAGAACTGTTAATTCTTCTCAGGCAATCACTAGTACTGGTATTGTATAGCCTCAGTCTAATAAAGAATGTGCAACCTTTGTCTTCCACTCAAGAAGTTTTTAAAAGTTAGGTCTGTATTTTAATAAGGTACTATTTGGACAACATACCTATTTGGAAGATGATGACTGCCAAAGGTTGTACTTCCTCCAGGACCCACAAATAACCTCAGTCCTTCTTCTGCAATACACATTTAAAATTTTGTTAATGTACACTTATTAAGCTACTGTCAAATAATATTCATATTGTAGTAATTCAAAATTCACGTTTATTAAAAGAACAAAACTCAAAAATCAAAATTATGTACATGGCAATTTAAAAGCTAGCTTAACAGTTATTTCTCAACTTCTTTACACCTCTATTTCCTATAACCTAGTAAAGAAGACAGTCCTAGCCAGGCGCGGTGGCGCACGCCTGTAATCCCAGCACTTGGGAGGCTGAGGCAGGAGGATCTTGAGTTTAAAGCCAGCCTCAGCAAACTTAGTGAGGCCCTAAGCAACGCAGCGAGGCCCTAAGCAACTCAGTGTGACCCTGTCTCTAAAATAAAATACAAAATAGGGCTGGGGATGTGGCTCAGTGGTGGAGTGCCCCTGGATTCAATCCCCAGTACCAAAAAACAAAAACAAAAACAAAAAAGAAGACAGTCCTTTCTACAAATTTTCACCAGGTTTAATTATTTCTCTTTACAATCAGTCACACAATGGAACTAAGTCCACTGTTAAGTGTGCTCTGTGCACACCAGCATGAGTAATTGCACCTTTTAAATTTGTGGCACATAAATTTTCAGTTTAGGGAAAATGCTAAGGAGGGATTGAAGGACTCTGTAATTTTCTATTGTTTCAAGCCCACTGCCCAACTCTCCAAATCCTGTGACTTGAAGTACTATGACAGACACAGGTGTAGATCTCTATTGTAAGGTATATGAACATGGTAGACACTGAAGCATGATTTTAAAAGATAATATAGACATTCTTTAAAATTGATTTCTTTTTGTTTGTTTTTTTGGGTGCTGAAGATTGAACCCAGGACTATACACGGGCTAAGTAATTGCTCTACCACTGAACTACAGTCCCTCTAAAACTGATCTTTTTTTAAAAAAACATTTTTTAGTTGTAGATGAACACAATATCTTTATTCATTCTTTTAAGTGGTGCTGAGGATGGAACCCAGTGCCTCACATGTTTGAGGCAAGTGCTCTACCACTGAGCTACAGCCCCAGTCCTAACACTGATCTCTTTTAACTAAAGTTTGTTTCTTTCCCAAATTCAATATTCATCCTCAGAAATAAATGAACTACATAGTTATCTTGAGATTTTATAATCATCAAATTTCTTTTACAAATGTGTAGGCGTGGCATGATATACTGTCATGTATAACTAAAAAGAACATATTTAAACAGAAGATAGGCCACTGACTGGAAATATGGTTATACTTTGCTCTGTCTATACTTTGCTCTGTCTCCTGACCACATGGATTACACAAACCTGGATTATAGAAACTATACGTAACAGTTCTATACACACCTTCTGCACTGGAATCTAGGCTGAAGTCTTGACTTTGTAATATTTTTTCCACAATATCATCTGCATCTACTCTGGTGTCATCAACTCGCTTCATCTGAGATTCTACAGAATCCTGGTTCACTGGGCACCTTTGAAAAGAATAACAGGGTTTTTTGGTTTTATTTTTTCCTTTTTAAATCAGTTATTTTATGAAAACAAATTTTTTTTTCATTTTGAGGTATCAGGGAATGAACCCAGGGCCTCACACATGCTAGGCAAGTGTTCTACCACTGAGTTGCAACCCCAGCCTCGAAGTTTGTTTGTTTTAATTTAAATTTATCTTTAAACTAAAAGGATACCTGTCGAATTTTTCAGAGGCTACATCTTCTTTATCAGCTGTATCAAGATTTGGTTCAGCTCCTTTTTGCTCAATCTCATCACAAGGCTCTAGAATACTTTCAATTCCTGTTGATGTACTTCCCACTGAGGTATTTCTTCTGTGGCAGAGCTCAGAAAAACTAGATGACCGGGAGTGACAAGTGCTATACCCTGTCAGAGAAAAATCACTTTGGATATAATACTAATATCAGACACACTGTAATCTAACACTACAATCTTCCATACAATAGGAGTTTCAAGTCTTTTTGGAAATAAGGAATAAGGGATTCAACTTCACTGCTAGCGTCTACCTGATACTTTTGACTGTTGGCTTGCATAGCTTGATGTTCTGGAATGTCCACAGGCACCAAGTTCATCTGGAACAGAGGCACTTTTTGCTGAAAGATCTGCAATATGTCATAACATGATGTTACAATTACTGACAAAAAATTAATGGTAAATCTGTATTCTAATCTTCAGATTTTCTAAGCTGTCAAGTTCATTATCAAGAAAAATAAGTTATAAAGTGACAGAGATCCCTTTAAATTGTATAATAACATTGCAAGAAATTTTTAAAAATCTTAGAAATAAAAAATCTTAGTTGACAGTATTTTTCACAATATTTAACACCATGCTATCTTAAAAATATAGCTTTTGTATTTAGCACTTCTCTAATAAAAGTAAGTTTATTCCTTTAAATTTTCACAAAATTGCTATATTTAGAGTAGTTTTGAGATCTTGCTTCTTAAGTGCATCATGGCATTGAAGTAAAGAACACTTTATTACTTTAATGTTAGTGTAGCTAGTGCTAGGTTATAATTTGTATCACAACTCTGGTTTAATGCAGCATGGAATGTAGCAATGAGGATAAAGGTTCTTACAAAATTGATTATAGTACTCAGTTTCAAAGTAAATGTACAAAAAAGCAGTGCCAAAACTGTTTCTAGTAGTTCCCTGATCACATGCATACTCCAGGTGCCATGTAGATAGTTCCAGAAACAGGCTCCTCCCACAGAATGCCGAACTGTGACCATTTTCATTAGGATGAAATATTTGGAAACTAGAACTGTTTTTAAATTAGAAGCAGAAGGAAAGCAATTGACTAATATAGTAATTATAGCAGCAGTTCTATAAATGATATTGTACACAGACCAACAAATGTTGCCAAATAAGTAGGCTACTGGAGTGACCTGGCCATCTGCGAAGGTTACTCATTTCTGGACAGACTGCAAGTATAAGAGCATCTATCTCTACACCAGTCCTAATACAAGGTTAACTTCTAACAAAACACATTCAAAGAGTTGGTTCACAGTGAGAATTATATAGAGGTCAATCTACTCAGATCTTAACTCATCCATTTATCTCCTGGTTTTAAAAATTTATTTGTTCAATAAATATTTATTAAGTTCTTACCAAGTCAGGTGCCCAAGGTATAGAGAGTACAAAGGTATGGGGGAGGTATAAAATAAATAAGACAAAATACATGCTCAGAGTTTAGAGGTAGAAGCAAACAGAAAACAATGCTGCAAAGCACTAAAACACAAGCACTGAAAAGAAGCTATTAAGAGCTCCAAAGGACAGTGCATATAACACCAACTGGTTGTGGTGGAAAGAGCTCACAGAGAAGGCTAACCAAAGACTTTAACAATGTCTCAAAATTCCTCAGGTAGATGGGAGGAGGGAAAGGCATAGCAAGTGCATACCTTGCTTGTAGAGAACCAAATGGCCTGGTAAAGTTGGAAAAGAGTAGAGGGCTCGAGGACTGAAGGAAAAAGAGGCAAGCAAAAATGTGATATGACTAATCTACATTCTGGTAGGATCACTTTGGCAAAAGAATGAGCAGGGGATGAAAAAGTAAAGGTTTTCCTGGGAATGGAACCACAATTTGACCCAGCTATCCTACTCCTCGGTACATACCCAAAGGACTTAAAATCAGTACACTACAGCGACGCAGTCACATCAATGTTTATAGCAGCTCAATTCACAACAGCTAAACTATGGAACCAACCTAGATGTCCTTCAATAGATGAATGGATAAGAAAATGTGGCACATATACACAATGGAATATTAGCCACAAAGAATGAAATTATGGCATTTGCAGGTAAATGGATGGAACTGGAGACTATCATGCTAAGTGAAAGAAGCCAAAACCCAAAAACCAAAGGCCAAATTTTCTCTCTGACACACAGATGCTGACTCATAATAGGTAGGGGAGAGGAAGGAGAGAAGTTCTTGATTGGACAGGGGCTGTGGGGGGAAGGGAGGGAGGATGGGAATGAGAAAGACAGTAGAATGAATCGGACATAACTTTCCTATTTTCATATATGAATACACGACCAGTATAACTCCACATCATGTACAACCACAAGAATGGGAAGTTATACTCCTTGTATGATATGTCAAAATACATTCTACTGTCATGTATAACTAAAAAGAACAAACAAAAAAAAACTTGAAAAAAAGAAGTGAAGGTTTTCACAGTAACCCAGTTGAGAGAGAAAGAATGTTTAGTGGGCACAAATAACAGGACTCAATTACTAAGCAGGAATTTGTGTCAAGATAACTATGATAGAAAATGTGGGAGGAAGAGTGAAGACTGTGCTGGATGTGAAACTCAAGATCCCCAAGAATGCCCAGGACTAGACACAGTGGTACACACCTCTAATCCCTGGTACCAAGGACTGCTGAGGCAAGAGGACTGGGAGCTTAAAGCCATGTAATTTTGACTGACAATGTCCTTGGCCTTATGCTGGGATACCTTAAGACAGATCTGATCATAAAAAACCTCAAGTCTAGATGGGGTGAAAGATAAACAGATGGATTTCAATGCAACAGCATGACATGAACTTTTTCAAAACTCATTTGGAAAGTTCAGGAGGGAGTTCAGGGGGAAAGTCCAGAAGCACACAAGTTTGTGAATCAAAAATATATAACCCACATTTACATGATCATATTTATATTTATGTGATAGCTAAATCCAAAGTTATAGATGAGACTGCATAGGAAAGTTAAGTAAGGGAGACCAAACCCAACAGAACACTAATATTTAAGAGAAAGACAGAAGAGGTTGAAGAAGTCTTTAAAAGTTATAAAAGGAAAAGTCAGAGAGGTAGGAGCCAAAGGAAGAGAAAGTTTCAAGAAAGAATAAATGTCCAAGTCAGATGAGAACAGAAAAAATGCTGATAGGATTTGACAATCCTGTAACCGGAGACATCAACAAGACAGGGAAGATAAGGGACAGACTGCAAATACATTTAAGAATAAATGGGCATATGGGACACAGTGGCACACGTCTGTAATCCCAGCTACTTGGGAAGCTGAGGCAGGAGGATGGCAAGCTTGAGGCCAGTCTGGGTAACTCGGCAAGACCGGATCTCAAAATAAAAAATAAAAAGGGCTGAGGATGTAGCTCAGTGGTAAAGCACCCCCCTTGGTTTAATACCCAGTATTGCAAAGGAAAAAAAAAAAGAGAAAAGAAATTAATGAGAAGTATATTCTTTCTGGAATCCTGGAAGTTTGGCTATCAAGAGTGATATATGTAATATATATGATATATCACTATATATATGTATGTGTATATCTTTTTTCTTTTTAAAAATTTTTTTTAGTTGTCAATGGACTTTATTTATATGTGGTGCTGAGAATCGAATCTAGTGCCTCACACATGCAAGGCAAGTGCTCTACTACTGAGCCACAACCCCAGTCCTATATGTCTTGATGATTTCTTTTTCTCCAAATATACACAGATATTTATCTCTAAGATTGAGTACAAACCTCTTGGAGTTCAGAGCACAGCAGTAGACAGAGAAGGATGGCAATACGTTTTTTAAAGTTTACTTTCTCAATGTAAGAAAGAATTAAGAATATTTAAATGTTGAAGAGAAAGAGATTATTAAAAGGTTTAAAAGTAGCCAAAAAACCTGCCAATCAGGGAATTACATTATCTGTAAGAAACAAAATCGCTGCATATTTGAAAAGGTAGTAAAAATGTTAATCTCATCACTTCACTTTCTTTCTTTCTCACTCTCTATGTATGTATATTTTTTTCCCTTTTTTTGTAGTGCTGGGGATGGAACCCTTGAGCATGCGAGTTGCTCTATCAACTGACCTACATTTTCAGCCCTCTATTCTTTCAAACAATAAATAGATCCTGCTCACATAACTTGGATAATAGAAAGAAGTTCCTAAGCCCCATTCCTTGCCCACCCTGTTTCTAACTCACAGAGCAGATTTTTACTTGCTAGAAGTTTGCCTGGAGAAGATCTCAAAGTGTGGACCAGGGACCAGCAGCATAGGCATTCCCTGGGAATTTGCTTGTAATGCAAAATTTCAGGGACCAACCCAGATTCACTGAGTCAAAAACCATAGCTGCTGGTGCCGGCAATCTGTGTTAACAAGTCCTCTAGGTGATTCTGACATACACTAGAGGCTGGGAAACACTGATAAGGGAAAGTGATTTCTGGAAGAGAAACAACACCTTGAGAGGTGACTGGCAGAAGTTGCTGGGCATGTGGAGTGGGAAAAAATCTGTGGTCTCCTGTTGCATCTGTGGGGAAGAGGCACACAATGGGGGGCAGTGGGTGTCAACTCAATACTTGGTTTTCAATTTGTCAGAGCACATCACTTTAGACAAAATAAAGAACTGGCTTAACAAGAATTGCATAATTAAAATTCTGCTGATACTTAAAAGTAAAAATTTAAATCTGGAAGAATTTCAGGAATTTTTTAGGAGATCAAGTAATTTTTAGGAGATCAAGTAATACTATTTCTCACAAATTAAAAAAATTAGTAAGCTACACATACATACCTGCTATTCCAAGATGGACTTTGAGAGTCTCTCCGCCTTTCCTATCTTCTTCCAGAGACTCAGATTCACCAGCGATTGGTATAGACATTGATGTAGAGGGAGGCCTGTAAATAAACATTTCTAAGGATCAGAGCTTGAATCATGGGTGAGCCTGAAAGTCTGAAAACAGTTAAAGAATGGTTGCATAGTCAGTGCACAGCCTTGGTAAGTTGACTTGGAATTTTGAGGGTGGAAGAAATAAAAATCAACAAATAACGTATAAGCGTCATGTTAAAAACATAAATAAAATTCATGGGGGAAAAGGTATTTTACACAACAAAATCAGCAAAAGCAGAAAGGGCACTGGGTGCATAACGGTCCAGAAAGGGAGGATTCCCACAGTGTGCACCCAGCATCGACAATGCAGGTGGGAGGCACCTCTGAGCTGGTGAAGAAGGCACCAAGGACCTCTGCATCTGAGGCTGCAAGATTACATCATGCTTCCTGCCCACTAACTTCCTAAACAGCGCCCATGCTTTTTTTCTTCTACCTTCCTCTCTGTAAACAATTCACCTGATAGAGGGAGAGTGGGTAGAGAGCCCCTGTAGTTTGTTTTGCTTTTTGGACTGGATTCTCTGGTAGAAGATGATGGGCCTATTTTCCTCAGCTAATTCAAGGCTCCTTCTATTCCACGTAGAAGTGGTAAAACAAGGAGGGAAAGGTTTGAGTTCTAACAATTTTCTTTTTAATAGGGATTTTTATTATAAAACATCCCTAATCTTTTGAAGCTGATATTCCAGAGGAAAACCACAACTTCCTAGACATTATCCCATGGTAACCTGAGATAAAACTGGAAGGTGACTGAAGGGACTGTGAAACTGGCCCACATTATGGTAATATTTAAATTCTTATATTATCTCAATGGAATTCTCAGGCTATTCAGGGGATGGATTTAAGACTGCCATCATAAAGGCTGGATTTGATCAGTGTATATTGATATATCATACTGAACCTCATTAATCTGTATGATTAACAATTATTAATAAAAAATAACAAGTAAAGATTGCCATCAAATCTTATTATTATTTTTTTCCAGTGCTGGGGATTAAACCCAGGGGTGCTCAGGCACTGAGCCATATCCCCAGTCCTTTTTATCTTTTATTTTGAGATAGGCTGTCCCTAAATTGCTAAAGCTGGTCTCAACCTTTCCTCCTACCTCAGCCTCTGGAGTCACTGGGATTACAGGCATTTGCTATCACACCAGGGTGATTGCCATCAAAACTATTTAACATAGACTATTTCCAGCTGAGGATTTCGTAAATCACAGACTTACATGCTCTATTGGGATGTTTTCCAGGATTGGTTCAAGGAGTACATCAAACTCAATACATGCCCAACTAAACTCTTCTTTCCCCAACCTGTTTTCTTCTTACATTCTCTATCTCTGTGAATACCATCCGAATCCACAAAGTCACCAAAACTAGAGTCCTGACTATTACCTGTGTCTCCTTCCTACTCATATTTCTATATCCAACAATCTCTAAATCCCGGATTCCAATATTTTTTCTAATTATCATCTCTTCTCCACCTTTGTGCCTTTTTCCTGGGTGACTTTGAGAGTCTTCTAACTGGGTTCAGAACTGTACTCCATGCTTTCTGAAATGTGCCTTTGAACATGTTACTCTCTGATTTTAAACCTTTCAATAGCTCATTTGGGATAAAGGCATACCTTTTCAGTTTGACCCAGACCTGCCTATTCAATTAATAATAGTTATATTTTAAAAATATGTACAAGAGCGTGGTGAAAAACCACATACTCTATATTCAATTTTCCATGGGAAAAACTTATATGTAAAAGATGTGTACAAAGAATGGAGTCATAGTCATAGTCATTAATCATTGATGGCTGACTCATGGCAGCTGCTTTATGGTGTCTTCACCCCTCTACCTCTTGGACCTGTTTCCAACCCTTCAGAAGTCCCAATATTTGGCTTCCTCCCTATCAGTCTCTGGCTCACTCTTCCCTGCCCAGCCCAATTTTACAGTCACAGCACTTTGAGCAATACCTCAATTTGGCACCCTTTGTTCTATTGCCTCAGAAAACCTGAGGAACCTTAACTCTTGAATGTCAGTCATCTATACTAACTGATCTAAGATTGGGACAATTAAGCATTATGGAGAAAATTCACCGACCCTGGGGGTTGATAGTACAGCAAATTAGGAATCTAAAATCTTGCTGAGTGTGGTAGTGCATGCCTGTAATCCCAGTGACTTGGGAGGCTGAGGCAGGAGGTTTGCAAGTTTGAGGCCAGTCTCAGTTATTTAGCAAGATCCTGTCTCAAAACAACAAAATAAAAAGGGCTGGGTATGTAGTTCATACTCCTAGGTTCAATTCCCAGTTTCAAAAATTAAAACAAAAAAAAAAAATACATGGAGCCACAGGTATGGCTCAGTGGTAGTGTTTGCTTAGCATACACTCGGCCCTGGATTCTGTCCCTCTGCCCCAAATAGAGAATATGGAAAGGAGATAGTGGCGTAGGGGATGACCTCCCATCCACTCGACAGTCCATAAATATGCTAGGTGCTATAATGATGCTATAAGCAAACTTCTTTCTCCTCCTGAAATGTCTCTAATCACCTCCTGTGCTTAGTAAATTCCTATTCGTCCTTCCAAACTTGACTCAGTGTCACTCCCTCAGTGACGATTTCCCAGGCTTTCAAGGAACAGTAGTTAGGGTCCCAACCCTCTATGTCCCAGTAACATCATATGCTGTGTTTAAGTCTCCTACATGAGCAGTGAATTCAGTCAAAGCAGGAACCAATCTGTTAGCATGGGTAATCAACACAATGAATGAGTGGTTCCTGGGACTCTGGATGAATTAGCAGCTTAAACCTAAGTCCCAATGTCCTCTCTCAAAAATATGCATGATACATCACAGAGTTGTTTCAAAAACTGAGAGACTGTAACATTTGTGAAATCAGTTTGACAAATGGTAAGCCCCTTTCTTCTACAATACAAATGCTTCAGAATCTTACCATTCAAGAGAGTTTCATTATTCCTAATCTTTTTATCACCAGATTATTCCAGTATAGTATACAATTTCTCACTTAAAATATACTTTTTCTTCATCAGCACTTTTCAGAGTCAGTTTTACTCTTTTATAGGAGTTGGTGGCTATTTGTTGAATTGTTGGGAACTACAAAATGGAGTCTAGGGGTAGGTGGCTAGGTGGTCTAACCAGTAGTCTTCTTCATAATATTGCTCTTATGGTATAACCTTTGGGTTTCAGAAAAATCATACAATATATGTCATAGATCTTCTGCTCATAAAATATTAAAACTAGAATTTAAATCTGAGGATGCCAGGCTTGACTTGTTTTTTTTTTCTTTTTTTTTGTGATGCTAGAGAACAACCCCCAGAACCTCACATATGCTATGCAAGTGCTTTACCACTGAGCTATACCTCCAGTCCTGCTGTATTCTTATTAGTTTCTATAGTATATTCTAAAATTTTACATCATGAAAAACTTGAAGATAGACAAAGGCAGTGAGAAAAGTTGAATGAATCACTACAGCAGTTATTTCCATCATCCCAGCAGTTATTTACAACACAAAGATCTACTTAGTTATTCCTCAATTCCTCTGTGCCTTAGTTTCCTCATCTGTTAGATGAAAATTTGAATTATACTAATATTTTTTAAAAATTGTAGGAGCTGGGCTTGTGGTTCAGTGGTAAAGTGCCTGCCTAGCATGCATGAGGCCCTGGGTTGGATCCTTAGCACCACATAAAAATAAATTAAAGGTACTGTGTCCACCTACAACCAAAAATATATATATTAAAAAATTATAAATATTTAGGGGCACAGTGCAATAATTTGGTATATGTATACAATGTGTAATGAGCAAGTTAGAGTAATTATCATTTCTACTTCCTTAAATATTAATCATTTCTTTGTCTTATGGACTTCAGAACTCCTCTCTTCTACTTCATCATACAAGATATAATAAATTATAGTAAACTATATTTATCCTAATGTACTGTAGAACACTGGTACTTATATATCCTAACTGTATTTGACTTCCTCTATCACCCCTCCCACTTACTCTTCTTAGCTTCAGGTGACCACTCTTCTACTCTCTACCTCTATGAATGTACTTTTTAAGCTTCCACATATGAGTGAGATATGTACATTTCTCTGTCTGTACCTGGCTTATTCCATAAATATCCTCCATGTTCCATCCATGTTGCCACAAGTAATAGGATTTCATTCTTTTTTTTATGGCTGAATACTTCACTGTGGATATGTACCACAATTTTTTTTAACCATTCATCCACTGATGAATATCTCAACTGATTCCCTGTCTCATCTATTGTGAATAGTTCTGCAATAAACATGGGTGTACAGGTACCTTGATACATGATTTCGTTTCCTTTGGATATATACCCCATAGTGAGACAACTGGGTCAAATACACCAAATTTTTTCCCCCTAGTATTGGGAATTGAATCCAGGTGTGCTTTACCACTGAACTACATCTTCAGCTTGCTCATTCATTCTTCATTCACTCATTGTAGCAGGGATTGAACCCAGGGACACTTAACCACTGAACCACATTCTCAGTCCTTTTTATTTTGAGACTGGCTCTCCTAAGTTGCTGAAGTGGTTTCAAACTTGTGATCCTCCTCCCTCAGCCTCCCAAGTTGCTAGGATCACAGGTATGCACCACAGCTAGCTATACCAGTGTTTTCAAAATTGGCTTTAGGATCCTCCCAAAAGAGACTTCTGGGAATATGCAAGGGAGAGTACTTAACAGATTGTTTTTTCCCTTGGTGCTGGGGATTGTTCCCAGGGCCTTGTGTATTCTAGGCAAGTGTTCTACCATTAAGATTTACTGACAAGCCTCTGCTTATTCTTATAAGTTAGAAAAGTCTTTATAAACTCTAGGCTGTGAGAATTACCTTTGTAAAGATAATACAGAATATCAGAGCATCCATGTTTGAGCTCTTTGGTATGGGGGTTTCATAAGTAGACAACTAAAATGCAAAGAAAGGGCCAGAAAGGTTCATAAAAGGTTCACAGGAAGGAATAATGAATGTATTTTCTTCTATTAAGTTTTGCTGCTCATTTTCTTATTTAACCCTAAACTTATTCCACTAGGAAAACAAATTGTTATCTGAGAGAATAAAAATAGTATAGCAAAAACTGTTTAATTCTAAAAGAACAGCAAATAATGAGCCAGGAAATTACGGCTTGTGAGAAAATAGAACAGAAGGTACAGCAAAATGTACAGTTTTTGTTCTCTTGGTTTTTTTGATACTGGGAATTGAACCCAGGCAGACTTTACCACTGAGCTATCTCCCCAACCCTTTTTAAATTTTGAGACAGGGTCTTGCTAAGTTGCTGAAGCTGGCCTTGCACTTGTGATCCTCCTGCCTCAGACTCCAGTAGTGGGCTTACAGATGTGTGCTACTGCACCTGGCTCAAAATATATAATCAAGAATAGATTTGTATTAAAATATGTATTTTCATCTTTACAAAACTGAAACTAGAGAACTATAAGGTCGTTACTTCCTAAGTTATAGTAAGAGCCATTAAAAACACAAAGTTAATATGTAGGGAAGTAAATGTTTAATTTTTTAAGTATATTTTTCTTAGATGTTTAAATAATATCTAATGAACTTTCATTTTTAATTAATATCTTCAAGCTTGATGACAGGAGATCCTACTGCATTATCCCAGTTCACCTCACACTCTAAGACTTTAATACTCGTTTCCTTTTTCTGCAAACCCCTACCCTGTCCTTGCTGTACTAATCATTCTGCTTCCTATTTTACCAAGAAATCAGGAGCAGTTAGAAAAGAACTTCTATATGCTTTCACATATCTGCATCAACAGCCATGTTCTCTGTCCTCATTAGTCTTGACAGTCCAAGGACATTGTTCCAGCAACTGTCTCTTTTCTCTTTCCCATCACTGTTTTCTCCCTCTTTATTGGGTTAATCCCAGTGGTTTACAAATATACTGTACTAGCTCCCATTTCTTAAAATAAACAAAACTTGTCCCACCTCATATCCTCTCTTTACTTGTGACCCCATCTTTTTATTCCTTTTTTTAATAGCAAAATTCCCCAGAAGTATTGTTTATACTCACTCTCCAATTTTCTGACAAACTCACTTTTTTTTTTTGGGGGGGGGGTGCTGGGGGGGATTGAACCCAGTGCCTTGTGCATGCAAAGCAAGCACTCTACCAACTGAGTTATATCCCCAGCCCTGACAAATTCTCTTTAACCCATTCTGAAAAGGCTTTGGTCTGAGATCATTCTACCAAAATGCTTGTCAAAGTCACCCACTGTGTCTATATGTAAAATTTAGTCCTCAGATTTGGAGACCTACTGCTGCAGTGTATGACCCAGCTGGCTACTCCTCCCTTCTGACCATTTTCTTCACTGAATTTTCAGGACAGTGCTCTCCCTTGCTTCCTTCCACTTGGCTCACAGGTTGTTCCTTT
Source organism: Glaucomys volans (assembly GCA_020662805.1). Lineage (NCBI taxonomy): Eukaryota > Metazoa > Chordata > Mammalia > Rodentia > Sciuridae > Glaucomys > Glaucomys volans. The sequence goes on along the minus strand of JAJEJO010000802.1, from coordinate 283,791 downwards.
ACTGTTCTTCCCATCCCCCTAACCTGTACATGCTTCAGTGAGCGTCTCACACCTCAGTCTGAGGCCTTTTCCTTTTCTGTATTTATACTCAGTCCTGTCAGATCATTTTATCAAGCCTCATGGCTTTAGTTACTATTTGTATGCTAACAATACAATGATTTCCAATTTACACCTACAGCCTGTAGCTGATACATCCAACTGCCTATTTAACCTGCTGGGTGTTAAACAGGGTTCTCAAACTGAACGTGTTGAACACCCAAGCTCCCAGTTGTTCCTCTTGTGGTTTTTCAGTAAATGAAAACATTCTTTCTGTTATTCAGTCCCCAAACCTTGGATTACTGAATCAATCTCATAATCCACCTGTTTCTGTTCTTGTACCCTTCATTGCTCCCACAAATGGTTCTCCACCTAGCAGTCATAAGTCAGATTAGTCGTAAGTCAGTATTTCTTGCTTGAAACCTAGTACTTTTTCCTAGTACTGGGGATCAAACCCAGAGTGTGTGTGTACTAGGCAACTGCTCTATCACTGAGCTACATCCCTAGCCTTTTTTATTTTTAATTTTGAGTAAAGGTCTTGCCAAGTTGTCCAAACTGACCTTGAATTTGCGATCTTCCTGTCTCAGCTTCCCAAGTAACTGGGATTACTTCCATTAGCTTTTTTTTTTTTTTTTTTTTGGTACTGGAGATTGAACCTACAGGTGCTTTACCACTGAGCTACTACATCCTCAGCCCTTTTTATTTTTCAACACAGGGTCTCACTAAATTGCTTAGGGCCTCACTAAGTTGCTGAGGCTAGTCTTAATCTTGTGATCCTCCTTCTTCAGCCTCCTGAGCCACCAGGATTACAGGTGTGTGCCACCAACCTGGCTTCCATTAGCTTTTTATCTCACTCAGAGTGTAAGTGGAGTCCTTAATATAATGGCCTGCAAGATTCTATCATCTGACCTTATCTCAAATTACCCTCCTTTTCATTCACTCTGATCTAGATGTACTGGTCTCCTGGCAGTTACTTAAACAGGCCAAGAACACTTCTCTCTCATGGCTTTTCTCCTTGTTCCCTCTACCTCAAATGCTCTTTACTTAAGTATCTGCATGGCTTGCCTCCCATCTCCTTCAGGTCTCTACTTAAATATCATCCTGACTAGGGATAAAATAGCAGTATCACTCTCCACTATGGCCTGCTACCGGCTTTATTTTTTACCAAAGCAGTTATCATCATGTATATATTATATATTTACTTGTATGTTTTCCTCTTAATATATGAGTTCCAAAATGGCAGTGACTGACAGGCGTGGTGGTGCAGGTCTATAATACTAGTGACTCAGGAGGATAAGGCGGGAGGATCACAAGTTGGAGGTCAGCCTCAGCAACTCAGCAAGACTCTAAGCAACTTACTAAGAGCCTGTCTCAAAATAAAAAATAGAGGTGGGCATGGTGCGCACGCCTGTAATCCCAGCAACTTGGGAGGCTGAGGCAGGAGGATCACAAGTTCAAAGCCAGCCTCAGCAACTTAGCGGCGAGGCTCTGAGCAACTCAGTGAGACTCTGTCTCTAAATAAAATACAAAATAGGGCTGGGGATATGGCTCAGTGGCCAAGTGCCCCTGAGTTCAATCCCTGGTTCCAGAAAAAAAAAAAAAAAAACCAACAAAAAGCAACAAATAAAAAATAGAAAGGGCTGGGGGTATGACTCAGTGGTAAACAACCATGGGTTCCATCCCTGGTACTAAAACCAAAAAAACAAAATGGCAGTGACTTAGTCTATTTTGTTCAATGCCGTTTTGTAGGTTGTCAGATAGGGTCTTACACATAATAAGGCACTTGATAGGTATCAGTTGAAGAAATGAACAGGTTCATGGAAGTCAAATTAAACATTTCAGTTTGTATATTTTCACCCAAAAATGAAAGATGGCAAAAGAGCTATACTTAAGAAATTTAAAGTGTGGAGAGGTCATTTGGTGATAGGTAACAATAACTTCCCTGAGGGTCAGGTCAGCCTCCCAAGAAAGAAACTTCATCTGTAAAAACTACAAAATATTAAACATTTAAACAAATCTCTATTATACTATCAGATAATAACTCATTTATTGGACATCAACTTACGTTTTAAAACATGGGTCACCAGACATCAATTGCATACTGATCAAAACCTAAACACAAGAACAAGATATATCATGAGTAGAAAAATTCTTCAAGAGCAGAAGCTATGTACGATGAATTTATTCTTCCCCCACAGCATGAAGCCCACTATTTTCTATTTATAGAGCATTAAATAAAATGTTAGTCACACTGGGTTACATCCAATATTAAATTACTGCTTTATATAGAGATAAAATTAAAATAATTTTAAACATTCGAAATCATAATTGCAAAAATCAGAGTGGAAGAGATGAGAACAAGAAGCAAGTTGTTCTCTAATAGTAATAATACTTCTTGTAAGTGTATGGCTGTGCTGATTTAGTTCATATCTTCACTCCCAGACTCCTGTGCTGCTTCAGTCTGCTGAAGCTTTCTCCAGCAGATGTTTGCTGGTGGCTTATCAGAAAGCTTCTGGCCTCTGCTCCAGTTTTAGGACAGGATTTAAACCTTTTCTTCTTTCTTGAATGCCTGGCTGTTGACTACTTTTTAAGAATCACCCATAGGACTATTTTACATTCTTAAAGGAATAATAATGGTAATGAAAATGATGTTAAAAATGGTCATGAGTATTTGCAGGTAAATGGATGGAGCTGGAGAATATTATGCTAAATAAAATAAGCCAATTCCAAAAAACCAAAGGCTGAATGTTTTCTCTGATATGCAAATGCTAATTCACAATAAATTGGGGGGGGGGCTAGGGAAAAATAGAGGTTCTTTGGATTAGGCAGAGGGGAGTGAAGAGAGGGGAGGAGGTATGGGGGTAAGAAAGATAGCAGAATGAATCAGACATTATTACCCTATGTACATATATGATTAATTAACTGGTGTGATTCTACATCATGTACAACCAGAAGAATGAGAAGTTATACTCCATTTATATATGACATGTCAAAATTCGTTGTCATGTATAACTAATTAAAACAAATTTAAAAAATGGTCATGATTTGAGAATTTATTGGTCAGGCTAAATGTTTTACATGTATCATTTCATTTAATTTTCAATACTCCCATGAGAAAGTGATCCTCATTTTAAGCTCAAAGAGATTATATTTTCAAGATCAGAGAGCTGACAAAGGGAAAAGCTGAGATCTTAACTAAGGACTGCATAACCAAAATTCAAGGTCTCAATGAATAACAGGATATGTATATATTACTGCTTTTCCAGTTAATGCCTAACATGTGTCTTTTTTTTTTTTTGGTACTGGGGATTGAACCCCGGGGCACTCGACAACTGAGCCACATCCCCAGCCCTATTTTATATTTTACTTAGAGACAGGGTCTCACTGAGTTGCTTAGGGCCTCGCTAAGTTGCTGAGGCTGGTTTTGAACTCACCATCCTCCTGCCTCAGCCTCCCAAGTGCTGGGATTACAGGCGTACACCACCGCACCCGACATGTGTCTTTTATAACCTTATTTCATTCAAAACTCTACCCCCAGTGCCTCCATTACTATTCCTCTTTTCCTTTAATGCCAACCATAATCTTCATCATCACCTCTTCTTTCTTACAACTCCATCAACACAGCACTCCTGAATATCCTGAATGTCTCAGGAAGAAGATGGAGATTACACACACATCTTTTAAGGAACTGTACAGTGCAGGAGGACAAAGCAGACAGTAGCTGGAAGAGATGAGAAGCTGGTTTTGGCCTGCTTTTTAAAATACGGGAAGACTGGGGGTGTAGCTCAGTGGTAGAGCACTTGCCTAGCAAGCATAAGTCCCTGGGTTCAATCCCCAGCACCACACACATCAAAGGAGATAGCAGAACTGTTTTTTTATACATTGATAAGAATGGTTCCTTAGAAGAGATGATTGAGAGAGGGGGTAATTACAGGAGAAAAACCCTTGATTAGGTAAGATTTGGATTCTAGAGTCTGAGAGGAGGGATGAACTTCTTACATCTGCTATTATAGGAGGCAAAAAGGACAGTAAGCCTGGAGAGATAAGTAGAATTATAAATTTGGTGACAGGAAAATGAGGGCAATTGAATGTAATGACTTCTATTTTCTCAATAAAGGATAAGACAAGGGCATTAGCTGAGGGCAAGATTGGTGTATAAAGATATGAAGAGAAAGAGGATATGAAATGGAATATATAAAGTTGGGAAAGATATGAAAATAGACGAGATATCAGTGGAGTAGAGGGGAGGGAGGAAGGATGGGAAAAGGGAGGAATGGTGGAATGAATCTGACCAGTTTCCTACATACTTATATGAATATACCACAGTGAATTTCACCTTTATGTATATCCATGGTGCACTAATTTTAAGAAAGCTATAAATAAATAGAAGAAAAATAAATAGAGTATAGGAGATGGAAGAAGAAGAGGGACGAGGGGAAGGGGAAGTACTCAGGAGTGAATTGGAGCAAAATATATTCCATGTTTGTATATTTATATCAAAATGAACCCTAATATTATGTATATCTATAATGAACTAATAAATAAAAAAGAAAAAAAAAGAAATTATACTTCTAAGACAATGCTGCTAAATAAAGAGGAAAGAAGTGGTGGAGGCAATCCATAAGCAGAATGTAGGACTACACAGAATTAAGAACACAAAACTAGAGACTATTTTTGAAAAGAAGAGGGATTGATTAGAGGAAGGAGAGAAAGGAGTTAGCTCAGTAATTTTGGAATTAATGATGAGGATACTTAAGAGTTCACTTCAGATGGCTTCAGTATATTTATCTACAAATCCCAAATTAGATTATTGCTGCTCCAGGATTTATTCAAAGTAGGAGCAAGTTACTAGAGTTGCAATCAACTTCAGCCATTCATTTCTCCTCTCCATAAATATCAGGCATCAAAGGTGGATACTGTATTGCTATTACAAGAGATTAATGTGGATGTTATAAGAATTGGCACTTTTAAATTTTTTTGGTATCAGGGAATGAACCTAGGGTTGCTTAATCACTGAGCCACATCCCCAGCCCTTTCTATTTTTTATTTTGAGACAGAGTCTCAGTAAGTTGCTGAGGATAGCTTCAAACTTGAAATTCTCCTGCCTCAGCCTCCTGAGCCACTGGCATTAGAGGTATATGCCACTGTGCCTGGCTGGCTTTGTTTTTAAAGATGGCTAATTTTTCAATAAGATAACAATACCATAAAATCCTTCTAATTTTTTTTAACATCAGATTGGCAATGTGCTGATGTCACAACAAGGGTTAGAGGGAGGCACATCTCAAACAACAGCATGAACACCCTATGAACTGAAAAGGATCTAAAAATTCTTTAAAGACAGACATGTTATACCAAAACAAACCAAGTCTGGATACAAAAGAAATTACTGAGTTCTTTCCGTTAGTACTGAAATTGTTATTTTTAGTGAACACTATACTGATTTTGAAATATAGTGGTTATTAATAACTAATAATTGTGATGATTCAGTTTACTTTTTCCTTATTGATAACCACATTTCAATATAGCAAGTTTATTCTACATTTAAAAAAACTGGGAAAGGAAGTAGAACACCACTGTCGGTTAGCAGTGAGCATGACTTCAGTAATGGCTGCTAGCCTGGGTCTGTGATCTTCTCCAGCAAGTAGGGGAAGATAGCTGAATTATAGTTGGATACTACTTAAGGGAGAGTGATAGACATAGGTACCAGGAGTATGAAGAGTATGATACTTATGGACCATGGAATCTAAAATGGATAAAGAGGGAAGTGGAAGCAAATGGAAGCTGCTAATAGTGAGAAAGAGGTAATGCCAAAGATAGTGAAGTGAATAAACCAAGAGGGCTGGGCACATAGGAGACAGTGGTGGTAGGAGAGGGGAAAACTCCAAAATGAAGTTTTGGAAGTGGTAAAGTGAGAAAGCCAAGAGCTAGGCACACACCTCTAATTCCAGCTACTCAGGAGGCTGAGGCAGAAGGATCTTAAGTTCAAGGCAATTTAGTGAGATCCTACCTCAAAATAAAATTTTAAAAGGGCTAGGGATATAGCTCAGTCATAAAGCATCATAGATTCAATTCTCCATGCCCTCAGGGGAAAAAAAAAGCCCAGAAAGTGATCATGGGAGTAGGAAGTGGAAGGAGGAAGAAAACGTTGCTGGAAATAGGCAGTTTAAGGAAAGGAGTGGTCTTAGGCACATTTAAGATCAGCTATCAGGAGAGAATACATATAGAACACAGTCCAATCAGCAATGTGAAGAGAGAGCCTTCAGAGTGGGAGAAAATCTTTGCCACACACACTTCGGACAGAGCACTAATCTCCAGAATCTACCAAGTACTCAAAAATCTTTACACCACGAACACCAATAACCCAATCAATAAATGGGCCAAGGAAATGAACAGACACTTTACAGAGGAAGACCTACAAGCAATCAACAGATTTATGAAAAAATGTTCAACATCACTCGTTGTAAGAGAAATGCAAATCAAAACCACCTTAAGATTTCATCTTACCCCAATTAGAATGTCTTTTATCAAGAACACAGGCAACAACAGGTGTTGGCGAGGATGTGGGGAAAAGGGTACACTCATACATTGCTGGTGGGAGTGCAAGTTGGTGCAGCCACTCTGGAAAGCAGTGTGGAGATTCCTTAGAAAACTTGGAATGGATCCACCATTTGACCCTGCTATCCCACTCCTTGGCTTATACCCAAAGGACTTAAAATCAGATTGCCTCAGTGATGCAGCCACATCAATGTTCATAGCTGCTCAATTCACAATAGCTAGATTGTGGAACCAACCTAGATGCCCTTCAGTAGATGAATGGATAAAGAAACTGTGGTATATATACACAATGGAATATTACTCAGCCATAAAGAAGAATAAAATTATGGTATTTGTAGGTAAATGGATGATGTTGGAAACTCTTATGCTAAGTGAGATCAGCCAATCCCAAAAATCCAAAAGCCGAATGGTCTCTCTGATATATGAATGAAGATGCATAATGTCGGGGGGAAAGATGGCAAGAATGGAGGAAAGATAGCTAGCATAGAGGGAAGGGAGGGGTGGGGGGTGGGTGGGGGGTAAAATTAATAACAAAATGTGTGACAGATACTATTGCCCTGTGTACATGCATGAATGCACAGATGGTGTGACTCTACTTTGTATACAACCAGTGAAACAATAGCTGTACTCCATTTGTGTTCAATGAATCAATAAGTAAATTAAAAAAAAAAAAAAAAAAAAGAAAAACAGACACATGTTCTTGACAAAAGATTTTTGCACTTCTTTCGGGCATAAAAGACAGTGAGAGACATAGTTTGGAAACCAAATGTTGGAATTTGAGGACATTTTTATAGTTTATAGCAGTGGTTTCCAACTTTAAGTGGCAGAATCATTTTGTCCATGAGATATTAGATAGAATCCCACTATGTAAAATCAATAAAAGTGAAGCTGCTCTAATAAATCATAGGTAAGAAAAAAAAAAAAAAAAAAAAAGAACACAGTCCACAAAGATAGTTCACCTGCATAAATTGTAAAGTCACTCAAAAATGATGCAGGAGAAAGGTTAGAGAAAACCTGTGAGCCTGAAGCTATGTCACCAACGAATAGGGGAGAAGGTGACTAGGTGGTCAGTAGACTACAGAGATGAGCAAGGGAGGGGGAGTTACGGATGACTGGTATAACCTTCTAAAGGGTATGTGCTTGTAAGACACAGTAGGAGAAATGATGCAGAGGAATCACTGGGCAGCCAGAAGGAAACCACTCTATGAGTTGGCACTGAGGAATGTGAAGGTCTGAAATTACAAAGTTATTTCACTCTCCAATGAAAACAGAGTAATTCAGAGACAGATTGCACAACTTATATATGAAATATATGAATAAAATGAATTTAGTGGCAGTTGGGGATAAGTGTAAGGATGAACAGGAAAGTCTATTACTTTTGAGGATAGTGCTTAGATATCAAGTAACAGGAAGAGATCACTGAGCAGGTAGCAGAAGCCATGCATATGGGCCTCAGGTTTGCCAGGGACTAATTCTGTGAGCCACTTAACCTGAGTCTCAGTGTCTTCATCAAAAAAAAAAAAAGGGAAATCTTCCTTGTCTACCCAATCCTGTTTATCCCAAAGAGATATTTCAGAGTTAACCATACTACAGAACCAACATAAAGCTTATAGCATGACGCTTTTCTAATTTCTTCTTCTTTTACCATTTTCTCCCCACGTTAACTACTTATCCCATCTTTCTTTAAAGCTGCTAAATTCATGTGATGGATGGACCGGCTATAATAACCATTTCATGAATTTCTATATTTTTAGAGCCAAATATTTACTGAAAACAAAGTTTGAACACTGTAGATATAAGGTCATTCTTTGTTGCACTAACTTCTGAATAAAAAGCATCCAGTTTCTATTCAAAAGTATTTCCTTTACTTCTTAGTAGGTAATTTACCACATCATGAAGCAACAAACTAAAATACAGCAAAAGGTTTATCCAGTGTCTTTTATTAGGCATAAACTTTCCAAATATCTTTTCAACTGATCTCATTTAATACTTCGTTCAACACTGTGAAGTGTATATTCTCTCAGTGATTACCAGAACATGTGGTACCTGATAGTACCTGGAAAAAATAGGGCAGATGCTCAGAAGTGGGTTTTTTCTGTCACTCTCCGAGTTACAAGGAAATCCTGTGATAACTATGAATCCATCACAGCTGCTTTGGAAATCACCTTTTGGGAGCTGTAAACATTTTAAGGTACCTATTCATTCATCATGCTCCATCCTCCCAGTGAGCACTTACGTTGTAGTGGTCTGTGCATATTCTCTGCATGTTTGCAGCAATGACAGAAAACACCTCAGGATCACAAAAGTGAACATTTGTTACTTTTCACTGCTTCTGTGATTTGGATAGTTTTTCCTCTTCATGGTGAATGTTTCAGTGGTGTGGTCAATTTATGATTTCAGTACTGATTCACCTCTTGTCTTTGACAGTATTTACCTCTGCTTATTTAAAGGCAGAGACTCTCATTTGTTGGCATGTCAATCTTAAAAATGTGCTTACTTTAAGAATGGAATTATCCTGTCTTGTATTTTTGGTATCATAGCCTTCCAGTAGACAGCGACGAGTGGTATTTCCTGATCCAGCAAACTCTGCCAGGTTTAGATCTGCAAAGCCCAGCTATGAAAAGAAAGAGAATTATATTAATAGATTATCTAGAAGTCTTCTATCACATTCTATCATATTCTTTTTAAAATAAATATTCAGTCCATGCTCTATGCAAGTTTTCTCAAAATTTGGTTCATTGCAATTTCTGCCATTTTAACAACAGCTATTCTATTATTTGCTTTATACCTACTCTAAAATTGGTTGGCAAATCAAATGTATTACTTAGTCTATTCTTGTCTTAAGCAACAGGATTTTCAATATCACAGATTTGATGTGCTAAATATTTTTTTCTGTTTACATTAAAATAAATACATTACTGTTGTAGTAAAACTAATACATACAAACCAAGTAAAATTACAGCAAGTAGCAGTGACACACTGCACTTGGAAATACTAACCTAGCAACAATGATCATTTGCATATACATGTAGAAAAGGATCAGAACCCTGTCTATTCTGGTTCTTGCTCTATATAAGAGCTAACCACTGGTGACCTGCAGAATGTTGCAGATTATTAAGTTCTCACTCTCCATGCAAGAAGTAGGATGATTTAAATGAGCCACACTTTATTTGGTACAAATCTCTTTTATTCTCCTACCTTTCACAACATTTGCCTTGGTGATTCTCCTCAAGCCAAATCTTATTTAAAAAAATTTTTTTTGTAGTTGTAGATGACAGCATGCCTTTATTTTCCTTATTTATTTATTTTTGTGTAGTGCTAAAGATTGAACCCAGCACCTCACACACGCTAGGCAAGTGCTCTGCCACTGAGCTACAGCCCCAGTCCAAGCCAAATTTTTATGGAAACTTTTCCCTCCCTTCTTTAGTTTTGCCCCACACTCACCCTCTCTTCTGCTACTCAGAAGTTCAGTTCAAACCTGTTGCTCTTTTTTATTACTATGCAAGTGTTATGGTTTGGATGTGAGATGTCCTCCAAAGGGTTCATGTGTTGGGCAGAGATGACATGACTGAATTATGGAAAGTGTAACCTCATCAGTGGATTAATTCATTTGAACGACTGGTGATCTAGTGGACTACTGGGTGGTAACTGTAGATAGGTGGGGTGTGACTGGAGGAAGGGGACAAGTGTCTTGTCCCTTACTCCCTGCTCTCTCTCTCTCTCTGCTTTCTGGCAGCCATGAGCTGGGCCTCTTTCCTGTCATGCTCTTCTTTTTTTTGGTACTGGGGACTGAACCCAGTGACACTTAAGCACCCAGTCCTTTTTAATTTTTATTTTGAGACAGGGTCTTGCTAAATTCCTTAAGACCTCACTAATTTGCTATGGAGCCACTGGGATTATAGGAATGTGTCACCACACTCAGCTACCATGTCCTTCTGCCATGATATTCTGCCTCATTTAGGTCAACGGAGTTGGTCAGTGATGGAATCAATCGTTGAAACCATAGCCAAAATGAACTTTACCTCCTATTAGTTATTCTTGTCAGGTATTTTGGTCATAGTGAGGAAAAGCTGACTAACACACCAGGTTTGGTGCCAATTTCTTTTGCAGTTATCAAAGGTTGCTCCATAGTCCTTCCTCTGATATGCTCAACCCTATCCCATTTCTGACAGGTTAAATAAATAAATCCCATATGTCATTATTTTTTGAATACAATGTCTAGTCCTATATGACTATGTGTATGTGTATGTGTGTGTAGTCTTTTATTATATTATTATTTTGGTACTGGGGATTGAACCCAGCGGTGTTTTACCACTGACCCACATCCCAGCCCTTTTTATTTTTTATTTTGAGACAGATTCTTGCTAAGTTGCTGAGGCTGGCTTTGAACCTGTAATCATCCTGCCTCAGCCTCCCAAGTTGCTGAGATTATAGATGTTAGCCACCATGCCTGGCTTAGTCTTCTATTAACAAAAACATGAACTGAACTTATAATTAATTAAGTACATCTCTGTGAACATATAATAAAATGCACTATGCATTTCAAGCACTGTTGAGATTGCTTTAAGGTTTTAAAACAGTGGCACATATGAATGGCATTCAGGATGAAATTTAATTAATTAATTGATTAACTTGGTGGTATTGGGCATTGAACCTAGGGGTGCTCTACTACTGAGCTACATCCCCAGCCCTATTTTTATTTTTTATTCTGAGACTGAATCTCACAAAATTGCTGAGGTTGGCCTCAAACTTGCAATCCTCCTGCCTTAGCCTAGTCAGGATTACAGGCATGTGCCACTGCATCTGACTGAAACGAAGATATTAACTGAAGACTGAGCATTATTTCAGTAGCTTTTAACTTGTACAAACAAAAACAAAAACAAAACAAAAAACCCCCCGAAGAGTAAGAATCTAGAGTACGGTTTGAAGGCCCAAATGCAGTAAGTTAGGCATATAATCAAGTTATAGGTAACACATGAGTACTCTGGCCTTACTGGTTTTTTGGGGCTGACAAATCAGCAGAAAAAGTCTGGATTTATCCAGGATAAAACAATATCCAACTGAGCATGTGCAGATGCACGTGACTTATTTGATCATGCATTATCAACACACCCTATTTCACATATTACCCTTTCTCTTCAAACCTCCAAAACCTTCTTCCTGTCCTCTTTCTGCAGATGACCTTGCTTCCTATTTCACTCAGAAAATAAAATCAATAACAGCACTTACCTTCCACAAGCTCTTACTGCCAGTCATATCCACTCACCTACCTGCACCTGTGCCCTGTATCTGCCTAACCACTTACAATGCTCTTTGGCATTCTAAAAACATCTTTCTCTAATAGGTTATTCCCATTAGCACACAATTAAGTTGGATTTTCTCCTATCTTTTCTTTGTGTGGGGGTGGTGGCAGGGATTGAACCCAAGGTCCCTCTACCACTAGCTACATCCCCAGTCCTTTTTATTTTTTATTTTGAGACAGGATAGTGCTAAGGTTGATCTTAAACTTGCAACCCTTCAGCTTCAGCCTTCTGAGTCTCTGGAATTATAGGTATGTGCCACCACACTTGGTTGGTTTTTCTCCTACCATAATGAACAAAACAAACCAAAATCTTCTCTGTCTCCAGAATACTGGATGATTTTTCTGTCTCTACTTCCTCCCAAACAACCAACTATAAAACTCCTTGAAAGAGTTGTCTATATAGTCTCTGATTTCTGTGTCTCCGGACAACTTCACTTGTCATTTGCTCTGCTAGCCACAATGACCTGTTCTTTAAAAACACTAAGATCACATCAAGGCCTTTAATGTTTTTATTTTTTGCCTGGGACACTGTCACGAGGTCTTGAAGCTTTCTCTTTCACTGCACTCATGTCAAGTTCAAATGTCACTTTTCTATAAAGCCTTCCCTGGCCATCCTAAAATACACCCCTCTTTTCGCCCTTCTCTTGAAGTTATCACCCTCAACTCCTTATCTGCTGTTTTTCTCCTTGTTAGATCACGTCCACACAAAGACGTGCTTATTCATGCTTATTTTGTTGCCTGTCCTCCCCTATCTCCGTCACCTCCCATTAGAATATAAGTTCCATTAAGGACAGGAATTTTTGTGTGTTTTGCTCATAGCTGTATCTCTAGTACTTAGAATACTGGCAGGAAAAATGTGTGGCACATGGCAGTCCCTTAACAACATATTTACTGAATGAAAGCTCACTGGCTTACCACCCACAGTAATAATACTAGTACTACATAGTCACTAAGTTTATAAAAATCTAATTGGTCTGAACTACATGCTTGTGTTTCCCTGAAATTCACATTCTGAAACCTTAATATGATGGTATGAAGTAGTGGGGCCTCTGGGAAGTGATTAGGTCATGAGGGTGAAGTCCTCTCAAATTGCCTAATACCTTCCTTCCCATCTAATGCTGGGGATCAAACCTAGGGCCTTACACATGCTAAGCATGTTTTACTACTGGGTTACACCCCAATCCTGAATTAATGTCCTTTTTAAAAAGATAGGAAAACTGGGCATTATGGCACACACCTATAATCCTAGTGACTCAGGAGGCTGAGACAGGAGGATCAACTTAGCAAGGCCCTAAGCAACTTAGTGAGACCCTATCTCAAAAAGTAAAAAGGACTGGGGATGTGGCTCAATGGTAAAGGGCCTCTGGGATCAAAAACCAGTACCAAAAAAAAAAAAAAAAAAAAAAGATAAGAAAGAGTTTGCTTCCTTTTTCTCTGTACTCTGCTATGACAGGATCTAAGGAGAAGCCAGTAATACGCAAACTAGGACATGGGCTCTTATGAGACATGGGATATGTTAACATTTTTTTTTTTTTTTTCTGTGTGTGTGTGTGTGTGTGTGTGTGTGTGTGTGTGTGTGTGGTAGAGCACCATTCTACCTCTGAGCTACATCTCCAGTCCTTTTCTTTGGTGAGACAGGATTTCACTAAATTGCTGAGTTGGCCTCGAACTTGTGAACCTCCCTCCTCAGTCTCCAAAGTTGCTGGGATTATAGACAAGGGACACTGTCCCTGGCTCTGTAAGGATCTTGATCTTGGACTTCCCAGTCTCCAGAAACATGAGAAATCAATGTCTATTGTTTAAGGTACCCAATGTATGATAATATGTTTTAGCATCCCTAATATTCTACTCCCTATTAAAAAAAAGTTAAAGGATGGAATATATATTAATGTGATGTTTTAGGCTGAAGGTTACCAATGAATAAATCAACATTTATTGAGCAACTTTTATGTCCCAGGCCCTGTTCTAGACTGGGAAAACAGTGGAGAAGAGGACAAATACTCTAGAGCTTTCAAAGAACTTACATTCCAGTGAGGGACCAGAGTCTATATTTTCTTATGACTTTTTCTTTGGCTTCACTAAGATAACTGTCTCATGAGAATAATGCACACACACATACACATATGCACAAGCTGTATCTGTGGTGGATATTAATTTATTCAGAAAGTAATTTTTAGCATTTAAATTCCAGGTAATGTTAGTAATTAGGAATACAGATTTTTTTTTTCCTCCCCCGGTGGTGCTAGGATCAAACCCAGTGTGTCATGCATGCTCTATCTCTCAGCTATACTCTCAGCCTTTATAAAATCTTTCTCATTCGCATAGATTAATGTGGGAAAACAGAAAAAGAAAACAAATTCCTATAATATAGTCTGACAAGTGCTGTGATAGAGGGAGACACAGCTGTAAGAAAGAAGAAAAATTCTCAGTGGAAAGGAATGACTAAGCTGAGTCTTTAATGATACATGAGTTGACAGGATAAGAGGAGGGAGAAGTACATGCATAGTGGGGAAAACATCAAGTCACAAGGCAAAGAAGCTAAAATAGCATAAGACCCTCCAGGAAGTTAATGATGGCAGAATGTCTCATGAGGATGGGTGGTAGGGGAGGAAGCAAAGTAGCAGAAATAATTTGCAAACCAAAATGGGTCTTACATGCTAGGTTACAGAATTCTAAATTTCCTTTAGAGGCAAAGAATATCTTGCTGAAGGACTGAAAGTGGGAGAATGATATGATTATATTTTAATTTTAGAAAGACCACTCTGGCAGTACTATGGAGGATGCAGGGAGACAACTTGAAGCACAGAAACAAGATAGGAGGCCAACACAGGTTGAAAACAAGACACAATGAAGGCATAAACCAAAGCAGTGGTCTTGGGAGTAGATACAAAGTAGAATTTCAAGCTTTTCAGAAGGAAAAAATCAAGAGGATTTATTAGCCATAGCAGAACTTGTCTGCCTGCCCAACATTCAGTGCCTTACTATTCTTTGCTAGCAAAACCTCGATTTTATTCAGGTGTCCACTCTCCTGAGTTCATCCATGTGCACAAAGAAGGTAACCCAGCCCTAGCTCATTACTAAACTGTGGTTAGTCTAAGATAACCATGGCAATCCATTCCTATGGCCATAGATGGCATAGGGGTAAGCATATGACCCTATTCTGGCCAGTTAAAAGTACAGGGAAATCCTCTAAGGGCCATGTAGGGAAAGTTTTCTCTCTAAAAAGAAGCAATAGGCTGGGCTGGGCTCCGCCCTGCCGCAGGCAGCTGCCATCTGGGAGCGCCGGGCCCGGCAGCTGCTTCGGAGCCGCCGACCTGGGTCTGCGCCAGCCAACGGGTGAGTGCGGGTCCCCAGCAGCGCTTTGGAGTCGCTGGCCGTGGCTCCGACACCGGCCGGCGGCCTTCCCAGGCGGAGACCGAGCATCTTGGGTTACCTGGGACATCCAGCGGCAGGGAGTTGGAGCTGGTCCACTGATCCACGCCATTTTGGTGGCTTGACTGGCGGAGAGGTTCCGTTTCCAGCTTCCTTTGGCCTCCAGCTGCTACTGGAGGGGTCTGCCCCGAGCCCCTGGGATTGCTGACCCCGGAGGGGAGTTGGAACTGCTCTGAGATTGGTGGCTTCCC
Organism: Glaucomys volans; assembly: GCA_020662805.1. Taxonomy (NCBI): domain Eukaryota; kingdom Metazoa; phylum Chordata; class Mammalia; order Rodentia; family Sciuridae; genus Glaucomys; species Glaucomys volans. Next base: position 268,275 of record JAJEJO010000802.1, on the reverse strand, counting down.
TGGCAGAGGGGGTCCATTTCCAGCTTCCTGGGGTCGCCAGCTGCGGAGATCGCGGACTCTGGCGCGGAGTTGGAACTGATACACGCCATTTTGGCGGCTTGACTGGCGGAGAGGTTCCGTTTCCAGCTTCCTTTGGCCTCCAGCTGCTCCTGGAGGGGTCTGCCCAGAGCCCCTGGGATTGCTGACCCTGGAGGGGAGTTGGAACTGATCTGGGTTTGGTGGCTTCCCTGGCAGAGGGGGTCCATTTCCAGCTTCCTGGGGCCGCCAGCTGCGGAGATCGTGGACTCTGGCGCGGAGTTGGAACTAGTGCACGCCATTTTGGCGGCTTGGCTGGCGGAGAGGTTCCGTTTACAGCTTCCTCTGGCCTCCAGCTGCTCCTGGAGGGGTCTGCCCAGGGCCCCTGGGATCGCTGACCCCGGAGGAGAGTTGGAACTGCTCTGGGTTTGGTGGCTTCCCTGGCAGAGGGGGTCCGTTTCCGGCTTCCTGGGGCCGCCAGCTGCAGAGATCGCGGACTCTGGCGCGGAGTTGGAACTGATACACGCCGTTTTGGCGGCTTGACTGGCGGAGAAGTTCCGTTTCCAGCTTCCTTTGCCCTCCAGCTGCTCCTGGAGAGGTCTGCCCAGAGCCCCTGGGATCTCTGACTCCGGAGGGGAGTTGGAACTGCTCTGAGTTTGGCGGCTTCCCTGGCAGAGGGGGTCCATTTCCAGCTTCCTGGGGCTGCCAGCGGTGCCTGGAGTGGTCCAGCGGGGAGCTTAGGGCCTTTGGCGCCAGCTTACAGGGTCCCCAGGAGAGAGCAACCACCTGCCACTGCCTGAACCCCCAGCTAGGAGTTCAGGTCAGCCTGGGCTCTCAAGCCCAGTGTCTCCATCACTGAGCACAGTTCTGTGACACCACCCCAACTTGAACTAGTGCCCAGGCCCACACCCAGGCCCGAAGTCTACCCTCTTGCTGTATCTAATTGTCTATTAACACCAGGCTGCCTCTGCCCAGAAGCATTGATCATTCCCAACCTGGAGGTAGTGGGACAGCACCTTTCTTGGGTCACCGCTTGATCAAACACCCCTCAAGCAACAGAGGGGAAGATACATGAGCACCATGAGAAAACACGGGAAGAAAGTGTCCCAATTAAACCTAGATGATATATCAAGAGAACCCAAAGACAGCATGGTAGAAGGAATGACAGAAAAGGAGTTCAGAATATTTATAATTAAAGTGATCCGAGAAGAGAATGATGTGATGAGAGAGCAGATTCAGGCTATGAATAATCAGCTAATAGAGCAATTGCAGGAAGCAAAAAATTACTTCAATAAAGAGATAAAACAAACAGAAATTATTGAAGGAAACAAGGAAATGAAGGAAACTATCAACCAAGTTAAAAACTCAATAGAAAGCATAATTAACAGAATAGATCACTTGGAAGACAGAACCTCAGACAATGAAGACAAAATATTTAATCTTGAAAACAAAGTCGAACAAACAGAGAAGATGGTTACGAATCATGAACGAACCCTCCAAGAAATATGGGACATCATGAAAAGACCAAATTTGAGAGTAATCGGGATTGAGGAAGGCGCAGAGATACAAACCAAGGGTATGAATAACCTATTCAAGGAAATATTATCAGAAAATTTCCCTAATATGATGAATGAGATGGAAAATCAATTACAAGAAGCTTACAGGACACCAAATGCACAGAATTTCAATAGATCCACACCACGGCACATTATAATGAAAATGCCTAACATACAAAACAAAGATAGAATTTTAAAGGCGGCGAGAGAAAAGAATCAGATTACCTACAGGGGGAAACCGATACGAATATCAGCAGATTTCTCAGTCCAGACCCTAAAAGCAAGAAGGGCCTGGAACAACATATTTCAAGCTCTGAAAGAAAACGGATGCCAACCAAGAATCTTATACCCAGCAAAACTTACCTTCAGATTTGATGA